>CABFWO010006156.1:8111-38055 GCA_902155825.1 Timema genevievae
ATTAATGTTCATAAATGAAATTTAATCAAAATCGTTAGAGCCGATTTTAAGAAAATCGAATTTTTCTCTTTTTTCCCTTCAGTAAACTACCCTTAATTTTAAGGGTAGATATCCAATTCCAAAAACCCCTCGGGGCAACCCTATGAAAACCCTAGATATCAAGTTTCAGCTCAATCGGTAAAATAGTTTAGGCTCTAGTTGGAGGTACAGACAGACAGACAGACAGACAAGACAGACAGACAGACAGACGGAAATTCAAAAACCACTTTTTCGGATTCAGGATGTCATGAAACGTCAAAATTCATCAAAATCTCGAGTTCGATTTTTTTGACGATCACCATACTTTCTCTAGGGTTAGGGTTCTTTACAAAAGCGAAATTTCTCTACCTTTTCAACTATTTGAGAAACTAAATAATTTATCATGATAAAATGTAAGTATTACTAATCATAAGAAACTTTTATAAGAAATATTTTTATAAAACCAATAGTTTCTGAGATATTTGCAAATATATTTATAAAATTTTGTGAGTTTTAGTTATGAAGAGATACATCTTAAGTTTAGACGCAATAATTCTCTAATGCCATAGAGTAAGCAAATAAGTAAGTCTTTCAAGAAGTTAATGTTGTTTTTCTTTTAACCTTTTAAGGGAAATGTTTGTACAGCACAGGTACGAATTAAAGATTTTCGCAAGGAGGGGGGAGGGACCTGGCTGCTCCCATCGGGATCGTGTTGGGGAGGGGGGGTCACCTCAAGAAATTTTGACATACATATACTTCTAAATTTGAGAGTAAGTCTTTAAGTAATTTCTCAGTGTAACGTTAACTTGGGAGTAATCCTCTAATAAAGGGTATAACTTGAAATTTGCGATTAGTATTTAAATTTATTAAAAGCAAATACTAAGCACATCAACAAATATTTATTATTAAGAGGGAAATAAGTTTAAACATTTTAACAATTATTATAACAGTAGTGTCTTAGTTATTCAATCAATTAGACGAAATATATGGAAACATTCAGATTTCGAACAATCGAATTTTAACTCCACTCAATATTACAGCTAGTTGTTTCTCACTCTAAATCAAAATTTTACCACTAAGCCATACCAACACGTTATGTGTGTGGTATTATTAAAATAAATTAAAGCAAGTTATTTAAAAATAAATAATTTAAAATATCTTTATTTATTATTAATCATTGAAATAGTAATAATAAAAAAGGATAAACAAATTTAAACCTTAACAATGTTTGTGCAACAATGTGAGAGGCGCGCAACTTAAATTTGGGTATTTTTATTAATGCCTATTTTCATCATTTTAATAGATAATGTTATTGTCTTAATTATATATAATAATGACCTATATTAATCTTGAAATAATATTACCAATAACAATTTTTAAAAATGACATTTGATTAGCGGATAGTATTACGTGACAGTAAAACTAGTATCGACCTTAACATTGATTTAATTGGTTTAATTTCTTCAAGAGGAATACGCAATCCCCCCCCCTCCCCCCACACACACACACAAAACCCTCTTGGATCCGGCCCTGATACAGCAGTGATATATTTTTCTCATTTTGACTCAATAGTCAGTAATTACCTATTTTATTGGTCAAAATTTATAAAAGAGAAATTTAATACAAATGCGATAACCATAAGGTGTGCATCCTCTAATAAAAGGCCAAAAGTGTAAGCCGGAACTCAAAGTTTTAATATGAAATGTTGGTCCTTGGGGCACAATATCGATATTTTTACTGGTCCAAATATACAAGTGAAGACGTTAATACTTTAAAAATAATATTATATAATTTAAAACTGTGAGTCAAAAAATGTTTTACGTATGTATAGCGCAATTTTTCTCGGGTTCGCTAGGATATATCATATTACAAATTTTGAGTAAATATCTCCATTTTTAAACAATAGAATGAAAAAGTCCGTGCGAAGTTCAGTAACACTTATTTATTATATTGGTTACTATTCAAAAAACAAAATGTTAAATGTTTATTTATTGGTTCTCACACCATCATAAATTATATATTAAGTGTATCCATATGGGCGTGGTTATATAGTGGATTTTTTTTAGCTTAACCCACTCTCAGTATACCAGTAATGAGATTCGATCCCTGCTCTCCCTTTCACTGGCAGTCGAGTCCAGTACGATAGTAACGCATTAGGCAATGAAGCAGGCAGGGAAGCGTCGCTGGTCGAGTGGCAGACATACTGTAACCGAAGCAAAACCAGAAGAGGAACTTACCAACTCTTTCCTGATGTCAGAGATCGCCTAGAGCTAAAATTTGGACAGCCTTCCCCTGGGTTAGTTGACTATGTCACTGGTCATGGGCCATGCATAGCTGTTATCTACTTAAAACGCCTGATAGAAGACAGACTATGCGAATTCAGAACGGAGGCTACCCCCGAACTCGTAATGGAATGTCAATTAAAGGTAAAAGAGAGGGAAACAATGTATGTCCCATTACAGGCCGAAGCAATTTAATCATATATTGCGCGATTTAGTTATGCAGTAGTCCACATTCTGTACATCCAGCTATTTTCCAAGAGGCACTCCCGTTTTGTCAATTTAACCATTTTGTGAATTTTTGCAAAACATTCTGCCCAGATTCACAAAATCATTCACTCATTCTAACAGTTTTCCATTTATATTAATTAGTCTGAGAATAATTTCCTTACCCATGCTTATAAAATACAATTACCTTGGTTTTGGAGACATTTATACGAAGATACATTCTGCCTGATACCATATACAAACGAGTTAGTGCATCCACACCTTACTCTCTCTCAGAGCATTACATAACAAAATACTTCTATTCACCCAATCTTATGCTTTATCCAAATCAACAAATGCACAATACACTTTCTTCCTTACTGCCATATATTTATCAATCACATGTTTCAATGCAATTATCTGGTCCATCCAACCTCTACCTGACATGAAACCACATTGTACACCCCAAATCTTGTACGCAATTTCTTAACGCTCCTTACCAAAAGCTTTGCCTAATTCAACAAACTATTTGCCCTTTAATTCCTACATTCACTCTTACTGCCTTTGCCTTTGTATAAAGGAACAATGCCAGTAGTCTTCCATTCATTAGCAACATTCAAAATCCCAGCACACACAAATTGAATGACTTCCACAATCTGGTTAAAAGTACAATGCCCCCCACACGTAAGTATTAACTTATGATATCATTTCCACCCGCAGCTTTGCCATTCTTGAACTATTTAATATCTTTTAACAACTCATCCACATTAATTAGTTCACTCGTCTCCAAGTTTTTCATATTTTTTGCTACTTTAACCATGCTCTCGCCATAAAATTGTTCAAAATACTCCCTCCATCGGATTCTTATACTGTGTTTATCTCAGAGCATTTCACCACCTTCATTCTGAATGCCATAAGTCCTGTACTCATTGTTTCGTTCGCGTTATCAACTTTCAGAACAGATTATTATTTCCTTCTAATTCATTCTGGATTATCTCCTTTTCTTAAACTCATTTGCTCCTTACTAATAAGTTTGTAATTTGTATAGTCCAATTTAAATAGTAAGAACAGTTTATAAATTAGAAACTATTTTGGGGTCAGCATTAATAATATTTTAATAGGTATATTATAATTATTATTTTTTGGTGTTGATCATATTTATCAGAAGTGACAGGTATGACACGACGTATTAATAGGCCTATATTAGAATAGTTTTGGTGACTTTTTTAACTGTTAAATACTATTCTGCCTACCAAAATACTAAAACAATATATATAATGTATATATATGCATATATAATGTATTATATAATTTTATGTATGTATTATATACTTATATATGAATATATGTATAATATACTCATACATTATATATAGGTATTTTATATACATATATAATATATGTATTTGTATGAATATATTTTTATACAAAATAAAATGTATATTTTATATATATAATATATATATATAAAATATACATTTTATTTTGTATAAAAATATATTTTATATATATATATATAATGTATATTTTATATATATAATATATATTTTATTGTATATTATATATATTGTATATTATATATATGTTTTATTTGTATATAAAATACCTATATATAATGTACGAGTATATTATACATATATTCATATATACGTATATAATACATACATAAAATTATATAATACATTGTATATGCATATAAAATATACATATATAATACATTATATATGCATATAAAATATACATAGATTATATACTATATTATATATGTATATAATATATAAGTAAATTATATAATATATTATATATTATAATATATTATTATATTATAAATAAGTAAATTATATAATATATTATATGTATATAATATACATATATGTGTTATATATTTATGTAAATAATATATACATGTATATGTATGTATTATGCATTAAGTAGGTTTATAGAATATAATAAATATACACTTATATATTTTTATGTTATTTGCGAATATAATACATCCAAATACAATAAATAAATAAAAACTAATATTTTTTACAGATCAAAAATATACAAATAACAAAAGATAACAAATACAAATAAGATCTAATATAATCTTTGAATTGTATCACGATTAGTAATTATAGTCTGTAGGATTGTATTTGGAAACCTTGTTTCGTATCTAGGTTCGTTTATCGAACCCTTGAAATGAGGTAAAGACGCGCGCGCCAATAAAACACCCCTCTGATGGAGGTTTTGCTGTTAGCCCACTCTCCTCTCTCCTGCCTTGAATGTTATCACACCGGAAACTTCAGTTCTTTGTTGAAGACCGAGTTAACGTTATCAGTGACGTTTCTTTTACTACAAACCCTCCTCAGTGCCTTCTCACTGGAGATAATAAAACACAAGAACCTCACCCCACTTCCTCCGGTTCCAGGACAAAACGAATATATTTGTGAAATGTATTAATACATTTCTTACGATTATATCAGTTTTACAATAAATTTGATAGCGGGTTCCCAAAATTGTATTTAAGGTGAGCTTTTTTTCCTTTGAGTTTTCAGCGTAGTTAGTAAATTTGAGGTAGATTATATTTGGATGAGGAGATTAGTAAATTAGGATAGAAAACTCTAATTTTATACAAACACGGTGCGTGACTTTGCATTTACATAAAAGTTCAGTTGTACTAAATAATATAGTTTAATTCATTCATACGCCATCAATATATCCAAAAAATGACAATTTTAACAAAGAGTAAATATTTTGGGGTTATTCAACTCAAGTGAGACTGTTATTTAAAGTTCCCTATCAAACAATGATAGATTATTTATGGATGTTTTGGAGTAGTACATATAGAGAAAATAAGATCATTTTACATCGAGCACCAATATAGGTTATACCGTTGGAAGGATTTTTTTAGTATTAAAATTAAAAATAAATTAATTTGATTTCATGATGGTTGTTAATTATACAAAAGTAGGATTAAAAGGAAATGCCCCTCTTTAACAATATGCTTTGAAGAATTTTACGAAATCAATCATATTGGCTACCATATAGTAGAATGTATGTCTACTGAATTAAAGAGCGCGAGTTTGATTACCGGCATGGCAGAAATATTAATCATCGTGAAAACATGGGCTTCATCTTCCACAGTGGTGAATTAACGTCAAGGAGGCTGGATATTGTGTCTTCTCTAGATTTGAGTTAGTTTAGTTGTAGCACCAGAATTTTCTTTATGATAATCCGTTTAGTGTTTATAGTAAATAATTTTCACCATTTATTAAATGATAATACTAATAATTATTATTATTATTATTAGCACCACGTCTTACTACCCGTTTGGGCTGTACGCACTTACGCTAATGTGCAATGGTAGGGTGATTTTGAGATGAAATGGAGGACCTACAGTTTAACTTGAGATCCGAACCACGGTGGAGGCCTGGCATTCCTCACATTCACAAGTTGTGATTAATACACATCTTGTCAGAGGTGAAGGAAGGGTTGGGAAATCAGATAAATCTGTGCCAGGAGCAAGGATCTAACCCCGGATCCTCAGCACAGAAGTCCAACACCTAGACCACCAGGTCTCCTTATTAATAATGAATTGAAATATAAAAACAGGCATGCCTCACCCCCCAAATTTCTTAGACCACCATTTATAGATTTACTTAGTTTTTAATGCTCTTTTATGTACAGATATGCCAAATTTCGACCTTCTATATATTCGTGAAGTGTGATGATTAGTGATTAGTGAGGAAGAGTTTTTAAAGTTTTCAGACCCCCATTTCACAAACCTTGAACTTAAAATTTCAAAAGTTAAGACTGGATTTATTTGGTACCTATACTTGGGTGCCAAATTCCAATTTCTTACCTTCCCCTAGATATTTATTTTAGTATATATTCCCAATTTCCGGATTCCTATTATGAAATTTTTGTAGTTTTTGTAAATACTCTTTGAGGTACGTACAATCATGACAAATTTTACTCTTCTAGCTATACGGAAAGTGGGATAGTTATAATTAATGAGTAGGATTTTTTTATCAAATAATTTTCATCTTATTCTATTCCACAAATTTAAAATGAGGAAATTGTGGCCTGTGGTGAAATAATTGTATCTAGTATCATAAATAAAATCAATACACCTGAATGTTTTATTATATTGTCTGATGAAACTACAGATATTTTTGGCGCTAGGAAGTTTTCTCTTTGTGCTAGGTATTGGAAAAAAATAAATAAGAATTTGGTTTTAAAAGAAAACTTTTAAAATTTGTTCTAGTTGAAGACATATTTTATGGTTAGGTTTATGCAAGATTTTACAAAGAGAGTTGTCAGAAATGGGCGTGAACATGATATTTTTGAGAGGTCGAGGATATAATGGTGCTACAGCGATGAGCAGAAAATTCAAAGTATGTGATGCAATTATACGTAAAACATTTCTTTAAGTCATTTTTAGTCCACTGCTCCAGTCACGCTATTACTCACTCATGCTATATGGAACAGTTCAGTGACTTTCCAAGACATTTAAATATTTGAAATTTCAAAACACGTGACACAGTGTTGAAAAACCTTATTCTCAAATAAAACTAATTCGTGGAGAGCACGCCTCTTCAAGTTCTCTGAAACGCGTTGGATTGAACACTGTATTATACCCTTCTTTTCAAGGAACTTTGTTTTCTAATATTGGAAGCTTTGAGCAAAATTCAAGATATTACTAATGCAGAATAGTTCCCTAAGTCATTTGTTTTAAATTCAGCTTTGAATAATAGTTAGATTTTGATGTCTGTGTGTGATAAGCAAAGTTTTTGGTTTGGAGCACTGTTTACGCACCTTTCTTCAATAAAATCAGTTAGATCTTGCTTTTGCTATAAATCATACATAATCCTTGAAGGGAGAAACTTAACAAATAAAAAATTATAATCAAACCTGGATTAAAGGTCAGTTACCATTAGGTCCAGCAAATTTATGACAATTTATGAGCTATAATTCAGAATTCTTAACTGTGTGGTAAGCATACTACTAGTCTAATTACACTACAACCATCATTAATCCTGAAGAGAAAATTAGAGTTCCCCTTTTTATACCATTTCTGGACTTTTTTATTTAAGAAATAATCGTAAAACCTTATCAGGACAGTGGTTCAATGACGCATCATTTATAGCTGCAAAGATTATTAGAGAAGATCATATTTGGAAAAGAACATGGACTGTGACTTCATAAGTGCTCTCAATAAATGTGACAAAAATATTTTCCGGCTCTACACAACTTTATTTAACTAGCTGAATTATTTCTTAAGAAACTCAACTTCACAGAATAGTCTAACTTAGATAATATTATTATTTAAAAATTATGAAGATATGAGTTCAGATTAATGAATTTTATAAAAAATTCTTTAATTTGAACTCATATCTTCAAAATTTCTAAATAATAATATCTAGGTCTTAACTTAAATGTATACAGCTCTACGTTTGTACTTATGTAAAATCAAAACCTAGTTGTTAATATCTATTTGTAGAAAGTGTATGTAATTACCACCCCCAGCCACCCTTCCCGGTTATAAAATCTCGACTATGCCCTTGTGAGTATTATTAGGCTTATTACTTTTAATTTCTTGAAGACATAATAACATAAACGTTTGGTATTAGCAAAAGTATTTTTACCACTTGTTTTAGAAAACAAATATTTAATTGTATAGTTAATTGCCAATAAAAGATCTATCTCTTTATATTTTATTGGAAGCTGATCGTTTCTATTCTTATAAGGAAGTATTTTATTTTTCGATTATCATCATATTGTATTTAATTAATATTTATATTATTATTTGGCCAAAACTGTAAAGAATTAAAAGTATAAAAATATAAAAGAATTCAATTTTATTGTGTCTACATGTTAATCCACTATTCCAGGGGTTTTTAACCGAGGGATCCATACAATCCCTTGGGGATACGGAGACCAACTAATGGGGGTATGAAACTTTATAAATTTCTAGTCGCCCCTTGTTTGGTGGCCAATTATAAAACACCCTCAAGAGTCCAACGATGGATCGTCAATTATAAAACTCTCAATGAGGCTTCTTTGCTGAAAGCCCCTACTGTTGGACTCCAATTGCAGAACTCTACGTAAAGATGACTTATAATCTTGATCTCCATCCCTGGCTAGCTCAGCTTCTCTTCTCGACACAATTATCATATAAGGAAGGTTCCCACTTATACAATATAGATATATGTGGCTCACTTTTTATATTAATTTATTGTTAGAATGTTAGAATGAGAAAATTAAACTCTATGCTCATACTGGAGCAATATTCTCTTTATTTTGGCAAAAAAAAAGTTTTGCCATAAAAACTGCAAAAACACTGGCCTTTTCTCGCGTCCCCTTCCATTCCACCTTAAGACTACTCAAAATGATTCAGTGGTGGGCCTGGATATATTATTTGGGCTCTAACAATTATTTTGAGTTTTAGCATTGATACTTTGCACAGTGGAGTTTGGTAACTTTCTATCATAAGAAGAGCGTTTATCAGTGGGCGAACAGGAAATAATATTTTAGGGGGTTGACATTTCTTTCGAGCTTTATCTTGAACCCTTCTTACTATTGAGGTGGGTGACTTTCCCCCATGCGAATAATATAAAGACTTCTCAAAATGAGTCAGTGGTGGATCTGGATATATTATTTGGGGTTTGACCATTCTTTCGAGCATTAGCATTGATACTTCACACAGTGGAGTTTGGTAACTTTCTATCATAAGAAGAGCATTTATCAGTGGTGGAAAAGGAAATAATATTTTGGAGGGTTGATATTTCTTTAGAGATTTATCTTGGACCATTCTTACTATTGATACTTTACTGTCCTCTTAAAGGATGCCCAGAAACTATTTGGAAAATTCTGCTGCCATTTTTGTTAAGTATTTTATATTATCTACACTACCTAGGTACAAAGAAATTATAAAATATAAAAAATAATTATTTAAGGCTCCAACAATATCCCATTAAAACACACAATTTGTAACAGTTTGTTATGTCTAGCTAGTGATACACTTACTTCCAGACAGCAGATGTGAAGCATGCAAGCGCTGATCATAGACTGATTCTCATCCTGCACAGTAGAAGAATTTGGGTTTGCGCAGGTTTTTTATATCTGGAGCTGATATATTAAATGCGATTATGGCAATGTATGATGGAAGTACACGGTGAGTTAGGGTGGATGGATATTTGAGTGAATTGTTTGACATTAAACAGAATGGTAGATAAGGTAGTATTATGTCTCAATGATGCTTAATATATTCGTGGATTAGTGCATGAGGCAGTGGCGGCTCGTCACTTTAGAAGCTGGAGGGCGCAGCCTGTTTAGTTAATAAATTATTTCTAAATAATATATTTAAAGGAAGACACAAATTTCGGAGTATGTTTTGCTAAATATTCATTTAGTTAAACTCAAAAATTAATATCACAAACAACATGCAAAGATAAAAAAAATAAACTCACCCCAAAGAACGTAGATGTGTTGTAGAAACTGCAGCTGTGTAATGTGCACAAGAATTCACCACTCTTTCTGGGAGAAAACAAAATACACGGAAAACAGTACAAAGATTTGTCCACATCACAGCCGCAAATCCAGCCATTTTTTTGGTATGCATCTTTGGACTTGAGCTGTCTTCTAAAAACTCGATTTTCATTTTTCTTTTTTTCACTTTGTTCCATACAAAATTCAGGACATGGCCTACCTAATGATTTCAATTCTCTTTTTTGATCAAGAGTTAATCTTGCAATATTCGTTGTCTTAAGCGTCTGAATTGAACTATTCATATTAAGCCTAGTTACAAAAAATATTAAAACATATAACTCAAATAAACATTATCCTAAAATAACCCTACATAATATTATTATAAACACACACGCCACACACAGCCTCAAGATGCAGGAGCACGCAGGATGACTGACAACAACTATTGCTGGTTCACGCTATACACATTTCACAAGCTTTCAACCTTAGGGCGCGCAAGGGAGTGCGCCTTCAAAAGAAGAATAAGTAATGCTATACCTCAGTTTTAGCTTCTGTGGTGCTGACTGACAGTTCACAGCTGACTTCTGACAGTCAACAGTTAGGTATACCTAAATTTTGACTGTCAAAAGTGACAACTGCTAAAGACATGTTTTTTGTAGATCATATGGTTCGGCGTAGGGATACATAATTTGGTCTGGTAGCTTTTCAAAGCCGTCAGAAGTCAGCTGTGAGCTGTCAGTCAGCACCACAGAAGCTAAAACTGAGGTATAGCTAGCTAGCTATAGCAGGGTGGGGACAATGGGTTAAGGGGAGGGAAGGTTTGGTTTCACAATGTCAGGCGCTGACCACCTCGCGCGCCTGACTGCATGTCATTTGAAGACAAGAGGTGAAGGGGTGGGAAGGTTTGGTTTCACAATGCATGGCGCTGACCGTCGCGCGCCTGACTGCATGCCATTTGAAGACAAGAGGTGAAGGGGTGGGAAGGTTTGGTTTCACAATGCATGGCGCTGACCATCGCGCGCCTGACTGCATGCCATTTGAAGACAAGAGGTGAAGGGGTGGGAAGGTTTGGTTTCACAATGCATGGCGCTGACCACCTCGCGCCCGACCGCATGCCATTTTAAAAACATTGCGTGCTATTACTTAAACCAAAAACACATTTTTCTTGAAACTATTATGGCAAGATAAAATTGTCGTGAGAGTGCGAATAATAACGTTAAAAGGAACTGGGGATTCGTGGGGATGGGGGGCGCGCGCCTCCGCGCCTTAGGGACGAGCCGCCCCTGGCATGAGGGATGAATGATGGAAGAGTGCCTGTATTAAAGGGAAGGAGTAGGCCATGTAAGACTTGGTTAAATTTTTTAAACGATTGTGTGAAAAAGAGAAAAATTAAGAATTTTAAGAATAAAATAGAATGTATGACTCGGTGTATGGATGATTAATTAAAGGGAGAATGCAAGGATAGGGAAGTATGTAGAAAAAAATTGAGGATGGATTATTTATGGAGTTGTAGTTTTTGGGCTATATGCACTCCTTTTGCCTACCCCAAAAGGGAAAGGCATGATTAGTTAGGTATGTAGGTGGCCCTTACATAGAGCTAAAAAAAAAAATCTTCTAATCTTTTAGTCTTACCCTCTATATCTTCCCTTTATGAATAAGAATACATCTTGTAAAATTTCAGCATATTCTGATTATATTTAGAGGGGGCACAACGATCCTGAAATTTGTGTAATTTGTAAACAATGTGGGCTTTTCATTCATTAACAAGCATTTTGATTGAACTTCTATTTAGGGTGATTTAATAATAATAAGAGTTTTTAAAGATGATCTCTATGTATATCAAATATTATAATTACATTTAAGTAGCATGGTAGCATACGGGATACAGATATAAGTCTTCAATAAGATTCAATGTATCTTTGAATTTTTACATCATAGTAACCAGTGTTAATTTATTTACAGTCCGGACATAATTTTCTATATTGTTTTACAATTTGAGTAGGTATTGTTTTTGACTCTCATTTTTTGTTATTATATTGTTAAATTCTTGGATAAGAGCCGCTCCTCGTTTTGAAACATCATTTACAACTTTTAATGAGTTCACTGTTGTCATCCCTTTATTGAAATATTCTCACTCTCTCCATGTTAATGGGTCAGAATCCAGAAATTCAGGTGATATCCTTAGGATAATGAAGAAAACGATCGCATTCATAGTGACAAAATCTTCAATCTTCTTATCTGCCCAATTATAAATCTTATGTGGTGGAACTTGAAGGCATTTTAGTGACTCTTTAGAGGATTCTCGAGCTTTTATTAAAATCACCATATTTCGTTTTGCATCTTCTGTAACAGCAGGATCAAGAAGGACAATGGTTCTAGATGTTCAGATATATACAATAGATGAGCGCAGAATTTGTATATGGCTTCTTTGGCAACGTGTCTGTCAACCTGATTGTACGCCAACAAGCCTTGAAAGAATTATATATCTTAAAGAGGAGCTGATGAAGCGTAAGGAGAGCCAAACCATGCCTTAACATACAGACATACTACGAACATAGAGACTCACCACAGTGCTCTTGTTTCTTGGACAGTTAGATATACATATGCACAGAACATGAAGATTTTCAATGCATAAATCACCTTCGACATTCATCTTGCATGATGGACGGCTCCTGGTGCATAGAAACACACACTTCGGTTTGACGTGCCACCCAGCAATACTGTAGATAACTCTTATGAACTCACGATAGTCATCTCTGCATTGTTTCACCTGCAAAAAGTATAGATAGCTTAGTATATTACTTTGCTCTAATCAATATTTCACTCTTTTATAATATTGTATTATAAATATTAGTTTGTTATTGTTGCTTTTACTGTAGTGATGCTTACTTGTAGCTTGGTTTTAATTAACAATACCAAGTCAGCTGCAAAGTCTTTTAGGGCCTTATGGATAGCCTCATCACTCATTCCAGTTTCATATTTTGAATCATTTATGTTACCCGAGTACCACTCTTGTTTGAAACGCTGGAAAAGACTCACGTCAGGCCCCGACGAAGGTCCAGCACACTTTTCAAAAACTGTCTTAAATACTAACTCATATATATGATTACGGCAAGAAAGATGTAGTAATACTCAGTCGAGACTTTGATCCAGAAGCACGCATGCTCCTTTGAGGCAACCTGCAATAAAATTTGAAAGGTAAATTCAAATAACAAAATATGTTAATTGTAACAACGACACAAATCATGGTACTGCTCAAGGAATTACCTGTGTTACTCGAAGTAGTGTCAAAACACATTGCTTGGATTTGGTCATTGAGGCCCCATTTCTGAGGTGCAGTGGCCACAGCTGCCGCTTGCTCCTCTTCAGTGCTTGAAGTTAGCTGAGCTACAGCCAAAATCTGCTCAGCACTTAAGCCTGACACAGGAATGGGAAGTCGTTCAACTTGACTTTGACCATCTAAGCGGGGAAGAAGCTTGCTATCCCAATGTACAACTAGAGCGTCTGAAGACCAAAACGTTTCTCTTAGGTGGGCAGGATAATTTGCTCGATGATGTTTTCTAGCTCACTGGATTGATGTTAGATTGATGGCCAGCTCGTATACATTGTGGCCGAGACTCTTTGAACATGATATAAGCACAAGAGTTGCATTGCGATCACTGACTTTAGAAACATCATGTGCAGCTGTGACAGCGGACGTAACTACTCCCTTTCTTGCTCGTTTCTTTGGAAGTATTGCACCAGAACTGCATGAAAGTGGAGGAATTGAAATAAGTGACTCGTAATAATTGTCGCTATCGCTCATTGTATTAAGGTTGCCCATCTCATCCCATGAAAAATCATAACCTGAATAAATACAAATAATCAACTATTGAATTATAATAAGTCGCCGTTACCAAATATTCTATTTATATTCAGCTACTCCAAAGAAACTGTTTGGAAAGAAAGTGATGCCCCAGACTGTACATTTCATACTCGCCACGACTCCAGTGTATTTCATGCGCGTCGATGTCTCCCATAGCCCATAGACTCCTTTGTCGCTCTAATTTTAGCCGCCGAACTGAAGGCATTTCCTTCTTGGCCAAAACTTTGTCAACTGCAACCATATAGCACCGTCTTCCAGGTTCCCACTGTGCCTTCAGAAACTGTATGTCTTCATAAATTTTAATGATATTCTCTGCGTTCTGATGGGTAATATTGAACAGGTCGTCAAGTTCCTGCACAAACCTTGCTTAATTCTCGGGTGTTTTACTTGTCTACCGTTTAGCACTCATTTGAAGGTTCTTCCAGTTCAAAAAGAGTATCTCCAACTATTTAATACTATTTTGCACATCTTGAACAGGTATTCGAGCGCCATCCCAAAACACTACTGCAACAAGTATGGCATATCTCGCACTCTCTCTAACAGTGTTTCGCAAGGAACGAAGGTGATAAAAATATAAACTTAAAATTAGACGTTTATAAGCCAGTCTTTCCCTCATTATTTTACAGTCTTCCTGTCCTACGAGATAAATAACGGTCTCAACTCGACTTCGACATGGTAAACATGACGCACAGATTGGATTGAATATGGGACTGAATGTCATTGTGCTGATTTAGCTGTGAGAATGACTCATCCCTGTGGTGACTGTTAGCTTGCTTGTTTATAGTTGGATATCGCTACGTTCAAACAGAAGGTGGGCGTAGATAGAACCAACATTAATACTTTATTGATATTACTTACATTTCTTTAATCGGTCATCCTTCATATCATGTTTGCCTTTTCTCAATTCCACCCTCATGGAGGCAACAGAGTGACAGTTAAATAAGCTACTCAAATTATGTTTATTTATATGTCAAACCACTAGACATATATTAGCAGCTAGTAGAATTACCTAGTGTCACCCGTGGTAATAATTGAATGAATTCCGTGGCTACCCCCAGTCACACTTTTATTACACTTTGGTGAGGAGTCAAATTATCCCCTTCACTCTGCCATTCCTTAATTTCAAAACATAACTATTTACATAATATATGATATTAGAAACTAGATATTTTATTGCTGCATTCCCAAAAGTACATCACCTATATTTAGATTGAGCTAGTTCAAATAAGTTCACCTCATTACAGCCCAGAACTATCTCAAACTAGGGACGAGATGTAATGAGGTGGACTGGAGAGAACTATCTCAAACTAGGGACGAGATGTAATGAGGTGGACTGGAGAGAACTATCTCAAACTAGGGACGAGATGTAATGAGGTAGACTGAAGTGAACTATCTCAAACTAGGGACGATATGTAATGAAGTGGATTGGAGATAGCTTTCTCAAATTAGGGATAAGATGTAATGAGGTGGACTGTAAATAACTTTCTCAAAGTAGGGATGAGATGTAATGAGGTGGACTGGAGAGAACTATCTCAAGCTTAATATAGGTGGTGTGCTTTTGTGAGTGCAGCAATAAAATGTCTAGTTTCTAGTATCATAGAGTATATAAATAGGTATATTTTGAAATTAAGGAATGGCAGAGTGAAGGGGATAATTCCATTACTCACCGACGTGTTAATATTGGAAGCTATTATATTTGTAATTGGTGAACGATATGTATAACTGTGAGTGAGATAAACCAAAAAACAATGTGTTTTATCTCACTGCTATACATAATGTTCACCAGAATATTATAGTTAAGAGTGAAAATATAATATAAACTCTTGGCCTTTGAAGTGTTATTAAATTCCTCCAAACATAGTGTCATTAAATAAATGCTACGAAACATTGGCACAAACTTTCTAAAATAGTGCCTTAAAGTTTGGAACAAAATATTCAATAATTAGTTTTCAGTAAACTACCCTTAGATAAGTTTTCCTCAGAGAACTACATCTTCCAAATTTTAAAAATACGTTAATTAATTATTAAATAAATGAATTTTAAATTAGTTTATTATAAAAAGCAAACACATTTTATTTAATATAAAAAACCATTCATTGATACACACTTTGTACCATATCTTGAAGGGTATTTTCCAAAGAATTCAAATTTTCTTAAATTTTTAGTTAAGCTACCCCTAATATATTTTATTTTATAAAAACAAATATATATATTATTATTAACTATCTTGTAAAATAGTCCCCAGACTACAATTCAAAACCAAAATAATGGAACCATCCTCAAAATCTTTAAAATTTTCAAAAAATTCCTCATCAGTAAACTAATATAAAATGATTTTTTAAAAGAAAATCAAAATATACAAAAAAATAGACATATAAAAAACTTACCGGTTACCCATCTTAATCCAGTTTGCTAGATCCATTTAAAAATAGTGCTTTTTTTAATGGGTCATTATTAAACTATTTCAAAGCAAATTTTTACCGAAAATAAAGTATGCAGATTATTTTATAGTGTAAACTTTCCATATACATTTTAAACAAAATCGTTAATGCTTTTTTATAAATATTTTGAATATAAAAAAAAAGTTCATCAATAATTACCCTTAAATTTAGGTCAACCCCAAAAATCAGGTATTCTTTTTATTTTGAGGTTCAAACACGCACAGTATGTAAATTTCAAACAAAATCGTTAGTGCCATTTTTGAAAAATTTAGAATTAAAAAATAAATAGAAAACCTATATGTAGACTTCCCTTAATTTGAAGGCTTACATAAAAATCAAAATCCTATCCTGAGGTATAGCCAGCCTTATATAGCCTTTCTATAAATAAAAGTGTTCTAAATTAATCAAATTGTCTCAGAACTTTGACCAGAGACAGATGGGCAGATACACCCAGGTACAGATAGGCAGATACACCCAGGTATAGACAGGCAGATACACCCAGGTACAGACAGGCAGATACACCCAGGTACAGAAACCATTGTATATTCCAATTTTTTGTTTTCGAACACAATAAGTCGTGAAGATTTATCACTATCTCGAGGTAGAACATTTTCACGCTTACAATATTTTTACTTGATATGAGAAAGAAAAAATTAAATTTATTTTAGTGTCATCCTTTGGTATATGTGACGTATACATTCTAATCCAGAGGTGGGTAGACCTGTCGCCAACCACGTCAAGGTGACGAAATGGTCATAAATGAAAGGCAAATTCAAGTAACCAGTTAACTATAACCTATAGTAATAAAAATAATTTGTGTCTGTCATGAAACTTGTTCAATATCTATCTCCCGTAGAGGTCTTATATTTAAAAATTAATATCCCCTGTGCACGATCATGACTGTGCACCTCAAAAACGGAATTATAAAATGTTTATTAGAATCTTTTTAATAAATTAAAATTTTGAGAAAATGAGAAAAAGAAATATTAAAGGAACAAGAGAGATTTAATACCACATTTCATACAGTTGTGCAATGCGGGTTATGGTAGACCCGATGCAAAAACAGGTGCCCCGGGAGTCAGAATTTTAAAATTAAGATCCACCCCTTTTGCCCTTTTTACCCATTTTATACATTTTACTTATTTGTCACATTTACCTAATTTACCCTTTTTCCCTTTTTACTATTTTCCCAGTTTTAAAAAAGAAATAAAATTATATTAGATTTAATGTTTATTTGTTATTTATCATTATGGCTTTTTTGAACTTCTTACCTTTTTTACACCTTTTTAATCATTTTACTCTTTCTACCCTAAAATATTTCTCCAGGGCTCTGGCACGTAGCTAATGTAAATGGTGTAAAAAGTGCATAAGGTCAAATATGGATGAAAGAGTAAATAATAAATCAAATAAAAAAGGGAAGTAACAACAAACAGGCAAAAATTACAAACGTGTCCAAACAAGACCATAATTCCAAAAATGTAAAATATAGCAAAACGGGCACTGTCGAGCGATATTGGTAAAAAGGACAAAATGGTAAAAATGGTAAAACTATAAAGGTCTAAAAGTAAATTAAGAATTATAATAAATGGTATGGAACTCCAAAAGGACTTTCTCACTCTAATGTTAAAAAGTGAAGATATTTAATCAAAATTCGTAATATATGTGAAATTAAATAAAATACACTATAAAACCAGAGCGAAAACTGCGTAATACTTACGTAAAATAATTTGACTACCAGTTTTAGATATTATAATTTTATTTCTAAATAATTAATGTCCTTATTTGTATATTTACACAAAAAAAATATAGGGGCCATTAGGGTCAACACTTCTTATTAAAATTTTTGACTTTCAGTTAAAATTTTCTACACTTAATTTAAGGTTGCACATATTATGGTTATCACATTTCTATTAATTCCTCATTTATAAATTTAGACCAATAAAAAATGTAAATTAATATTGAATATTGGTCCTGAAATAAAAGAGGGAGATCATTGCTGTAAAACATTTCACCTAAGAGGTTAAAGGAAAAATAATATCAACATTTTGAGAGACATGATTATTTTTTACTTACTCTATGGCATTAGATAAATGTTACGTTAAAACTTAAGTAGTATTTCTGTATAACTAAGGCTCACAAAATTTTATGTAATATATTTGCTATAGCTAAGAAACTATTGGTTTAATAAAGATATATTTCAAATATTTATTTTTATTTTTAATTGCTCTACAATTTTGCAGTGATAAGTTATTTAGTATCTCAAATAGTTGCGGAGATAAGGAAACTTCCAGTTCTGTAAAGTAACCTAAAAGTCATTTTCATGGGAAAATTAAATAAAGTTTTTATTAATAATCTTAATCAACGCCTAGATACTAATTTTAAACAAGATCTTTAGAGTCGATTTTGAGAAATTATATATTTTCTCTTTTCACCCTTTATCAAACTACTATTAATTTTAGGGCTAAACAGACACACAGACAGACGGCATTGCAAAAAAACTTTTTTTAATAATTCCGGGGGTCATAAAACGTCGACATCCATCAACATCTTGGGTTAGATTTTTTTTACGGTCGCAATAATTTACCTTTAGTTTTCAAAAAGTTAAAGAAGTGTGTATATATATATATATAATATGTTTCGGTTAAAAAGATTTTTACTATAAATAGACCTAGATATTTGCAATGATAAGTAATCTCATATCTCAAATATTTACCGAGAAATGATAAAAATATAGAATGTACGAATCAGACCGCAACCCTTGAAGTCATTTTGACGAAAAAAAGAGGGTAGACATTTGGTTTTTAATAATGATCAATGCTTGGAAATGAAATTTAATCAAAATCATTAAAGCCAATTTTGATAAAATCAATTATTATTATTTCTGCCCGTTAGGACACTATCCTTAATTTTAGGATTAGATATCCTATTCCAAAAATCCCTTGGGACAACCCTATGAAAACCCTAGATACCAAGTTTTAACCTGATTGGTAAAATAGTTTAGGCTCTACTCCAAGGTAGTCAGACAGACAATCAGACGGAAATTAAAAAAAAATCACTTTTTTGGATTTGGGGGTTCATGAAACGTTAAAATTCATCATAATCTCGATTTAGATTTATTTTGAGGATCACAATACTTTCTCTACCTGTAAGATATTGAGAAATTAAAAATCGTATAGAATTTAAAAAATGCAAAATAAATATAATTTAAAAATATTGAAAAAATTGTAAAAGATCCAATAACATTAACAAGCTAAACAAATTGTAAAAATGCTCAGGCATAGCTGAAATGGTAAGAGTAAGGGCAAGCAGGTTAAAAAGTGAAAAAAGGGTTAAAAGGGCAAACAGGGTATTAATTTTGCTGAAAGTGGGTAAAAAAGCTAGAAAGGTGTAAAAGTACATAAAGGGAAAAATGCATGATACTGCCTAAAAACGTAAACGTGTAATAGGGATGAAAAAGTTAAACTTGGTAAAAAGGTTTAACGGGATTAGTACGTTAAAAATTTGGAAATATAAATTGGATTTAATTACAAACTTAGTTATGCCTTGACACACTTATTTTTTCACCAACGTACAAGAGCTCAGAGTGTTTTGTATAGAGAAGTTATTGTAACTTAGCATTCAAAAGAAATGTCAGCTTTTAAATTACACTAAAATTATATCTCTATTTTGATATTGTGTATTAATCAGCCTACTTTTGCGTTTGTATCGCAATAAAAACCAATAAAGGAATACAATTCAAACATAGTTTAAGATTTGGTTATTATTCCCTGTAGTTTACTTTATTTATTAAATATAACAAAACTACTTTATATATTATCCTTGCGATTAACGGGTACACCAGCAAGTATATTATATTTTATAGATCTGTTTCTTCAGACTTATTATTATTGTTAGTATGACTAGGTTAAAATATTTTCCCTATCGGCTTGGATAAACCCGTGACTACGGGAAATATGTTTTGTTCGATTTTTGACCGTCACTAGAGACAATAATGAAAGTATTGGACGTTTGTAGGTGTTTATTAAATAAAAAAGGAGGCGAAAAGAAAAATATGTATATTAATACTCGAATACAAAACATCTTATATGATCCTAGATATGTTCTAAATTAATAGCCATGAGAATGATATAACTCGTAAAAATAGATCCTTACTTTTATACCGTAGGTGTTTTCATAGGATTGATAATGTTTTATTAATTCATCAACTGTATAAATGATTAAAACACAAACCACGTTAATAGTAGTATGGAACACACATGCAGAAGAATATAAATAATTGTCAACAAATGTCATATATTTATATAATACTAAAAGTATATTTTTAAATATAATGGAATCTTAACATAAGTATTTCATCCATAATCATTTAGTTCGCGTCAATAACTTGCTAACTCAACAAACCTGTCCTTATGCCACGTCCTAAGCTCAACATCAAAACGATCTTAACCATAATCTGCGTCTTAATCACATTTATCATCTTAGCCATAGTCCAGGTCTTAAGCAGGTTTACCGACCTAAACAATATTTCACGTCTTAAGTACATTTATTGATATTGACCTTAGTCTAGATTCTAAACTCGTCCTAACCATCTTAAATCTTGTCAAATCATTTAGCATATAATATGTTGTGCTTTAACTCACATCACTGTCCAGGATCTCTTCCTATCTATATAATGAAATACATTAAAGTCAATCGACACTAAAAATTGCATAGCACAAATTTAACAAGTGTATAATATTATTATTATTATTATTATTATTAAAACTTCCACTATCTACATCTCATGTGAATGTCTAGTTTTACTAAATTTCAGCCACATATATTAATTACAGTAGCCCCATGACTTCTTTGGTGCTGACTGACAGTTCACAGCTGACTTCTGACAGTCAAGTTAGGTATATACCTAAATTTTGACTGTCAGAAGTGACAGCTGCTAAACACAAGTTTTTTGCAGATTATATGGTTCGGCGTAGGGATACATAATTTGGTCTGGTAGCTTTCCAAAGCCGTCAGCTGTCAGCTGTGAGCTATCAGTCAGCACCAAAGAAGCCATGGGGCTACTGTACTTTACCTTAACAATGGTACGCAAACATCCCAAGATGGTAAGTTTAACCCCTTACAGATCTTGAATTGTAAATATTTGAAATCATTGAATCACTATCTTATAGCTTACTGTACACTTTTTAAAATTGTACAATAATATTGATATTATGTCAAACGACCATAACTAAGAATTACATTTTCTTGAGATAAATTTTTCCCATTTTTTATAAACAAATGGAATGGACTTTTTTTTTTTACCTGGTAGAGGTAGCTCATAGATAGCGAACTTAACTCATGGCATGATGAACTAGAAATCAAATATCACCAGTTCTCAGTTCTTACAGATATTTCAGCACCTCTTTAGACGAATGGAGTGAAAATTAATTATAACTAATTCTCCTCTGCCTCTTCCCTTATATTAATATGCTGTGGATAAACTGAGGGGCCAGTGAGATGCTTTGTGGATATACAATTACTATAGTAATGTGATGATAAATAAGTCGACGAATAAATATAATATAAAAATGTGAGTGGGCACCAAATACAAACATCTTTTCTTTCCTCGTGTAAGTATATAACAAAATTAAATAGTATATCCCATAAACTGATCCACATAATGACGAAATCTTCCTTTCCCAAGACCTCCAAACCTTACCTAAAGTCTTAAACTGGAATGTTTCACAAACTGGACTGCATCCCTGGATCCTATCAGTTTTCTTAACATGGACACCTGACCTACTAAAACTACTCACTTCTAACACATGGCATGCAAGGTTTAATATATTGTGTACATTACACTAATACTATAAATAAAGGTTGACACAATTAAATTTACAATGTTATTATTATTTTTTGTATGTACATGACATACTCTAATACATGATACATCCAACCTATATTACACGCCTGGTATATTATAAAATTAATAAAACTTTCTCTAAGTAACACTTGTGAAGATTAAACTATCATTTGAATTTTGATTCAAAATAAATTACAACAAACAAATATATATATATTTAGATAATTAATAATAACAGATTTTTAAATTTTACAAGTTGAAAATTAAAAAATGAATTTTATAACATGTTTATTAAAATATATAAAACTCTGATGATTCATTTATACAAATAACAAAATTAGTACATTAATGTGAGGTTGAACCACAGTATTTTTACATCTGGCACAAAAATAATTATTATGGTGCCCATATAACTAAATAAGTTATTTCGTGCTGTTCTCAAAGATATTCTCTCTTCTTCATTTAAATATTCATCCCTTGTTAACATGAAAGGCTGGATGGATATTATAAAATTAAATTATTTCAGCTAATGTCTCTAAAGAAATTAAGCAAATGAGAAATTAATATAGAGCTGATACAATTTAATGAATCAAATAGAACAATAGCTTGAAGTATTCTAAATTTGTTCTTTTTTAAAATAAATCTGAAAATAAAAGTTCCAAAGATTTTTGAAAATAATAGTAGATGATAATTGATCAGAACTCACCATATGTTGAAACTTTCAGCTTCCAGTAAAATATAGGGCTCAGCTATATGTGTATAAAAATTCTGAACTTTATTTAATATCACTTCACAAACTATATATTAAAACGTTACTTGAAGACTTGGCCTTCTTTTGTAAACACTATGTTTTTACAAACAAGAAGTTACCATATTTTAGGTTTTTTTACACACCCAGGTGTAGGTATGCCTCTTAGCCACTTTAGGGACAAGATAAATAGCCCAAAATATATTTTAAAATATACTATTTATTCATAGGCCTATAGAATATTTTATTTATAAACTCTCGATAATTACTTTATCAAATAATACAATTTAATAAAAAAGTATAAAAAACTAATAATTAACAACGAACAAAGAAATATTTAACAGAAACACTAAAAAGGCTAAGGTCAATAAATATAAATTTTGGAAATGTTATGATTAAATAAGCTGCAATTAAATCAGATGTTCTCCAAAAACGAGCATTAATATTTTAGTTCACTAGATCATAGCTCATAGAGTAGATGGCGTCAACCACACTACCTTGAAATTATCCTTATTTTACAATAAATACTATTTACTTGCTTATGAAAGTTAACATCAGAAGCACCAACAATCGATGAAAAAAATGCACATGATTTTACTTTTATACATACAATATGGTACCATTGAACTAACTTTGTGAAGCCTTATAGTTATTAAAACATCAAAGTAATTTAAACTATAAATTTTAAAATTTCCTTGTTTATAAACAATAAAACTTCCAAATATGAATATGGTCCTCAGCCAAGGGACTCTTTAAAACCGTATAGAATTTTATTTTAATAACTTATTAGTGAAGTAGGTGGGAACTTTATATAATATCATAGTAATGTAATTAACATTTAATATAATATAATTTTACCTACTATAAGTATTACTGTCCTTCCAGACTATCAAAATTTTCCCACTGGCCAGGTATTACTGAGAAAGATTGAATCGTAGTGGTGCATTTGTGGCTTTATAAAGTTGGAAACCATTTTGTAAATAAACCCTTTAGTACACCCAGCTCAGGTTTCCAAGCCCTAACATCCTTCTCAATGGTGATGCAGACAATACAGGACTGATGCCTTTATTCAAGGGTCGACCAAGGGATGCTGCAAGATATTGGATATCAAAATACCTCTTACCAGTAAATAACTTTGATATGTGAGTAAGTCATGTGGTTTTTGGGACTGATTTGAATTTAATATTTTTTATATAATATGAATCACTTTTATTTATCATAATATAGGTTGTTTCAAAAAATATTTTACATTTGTATGCTTATTAATATAAATTTATTGTTTGGACCAAAAACACTTTGCAATATTTTCTTACACAAAAAAGACATACATACACTAAACATTTTTGGCGTTTGAAATCCATTCTTAGTCAGTCGTGTGTTTGCATATTGAGTTAAGAGTGCTGGGCTCGATTCCTAGCATGGCTTGAAAACTTATCATTATTGTAATGTTGGTATCCCCTTCACTTTAATGAGATGATGGACGAGAAAGCTCTATGTTGTGTCTATATTAGATTTAAGTTAGTTTATACTTCGTGTGCTTATATAATCATCCAGCTAAGAAATTGCACGGTGAAATCTCTAAGAAATATTTAAAACAATCTGATATAGATCAATCTACGTTCAAGAAGGAAAAACGAAAAAAACAAATAATTTTGAAAGCAAAATTGAATAAAGCAAATAAATATATATGATAATATCATATTATAGTACAGAAAATGATACTTAGAGCTTAGAAAAATCAAAATTAACTAAATTAGAAATAAATGAAGAACACTTTCAAGAATTTTTGGAATATGAAATGTTATCTAAATATTACAGTCCTCCACAGCTTAGGTTGAACATATTTGAGCACACTTTCCTCGTGTTATCCAGCTCAGTAAATATATATATAACTTCAACACAAGATACCTATCAGACACTCCCTCTATCTCAGTATTATGTCAGGTCAGACTACACAGTGTTGAGCACACAGACCAGGTGTTGTCTGGTTCAGGAAATACATCCATCTCCACCAAAGATACCTAGCAGACATTCCCTCTATCTCAGTATTATAATACAGGTCAGACTACAGAGTGTTGAGCACACAGACCAGGTGTTGTCTGGTTCAGGAAATACATCCATCTCCACCAAAGATATCTAGCAGATACTCCCTCTATCTCAGTATTATAATAAAGGTCAGACTATACAGTGTTGAGCACACAGCCTAGGTGTTGTTTGGTTCAGGAAATACATCCATCTCCACCAAAGATATCTAGCAGATATTCCCTCTATCTCAGTATTATATTATAGGTCAGACTATACAGAGTTGAGCACACATCCCAGGTGATGTCTGGTTCAGGAAATACATCCATCTCCACCAAAGATACCTAGCAGAGCATATCCGATATCTCGCTGTTCCAGAGCTGCGGCGGAAGGATACGGGCGAACCTGTGATGGTTCTCCTCTTCCTAATCAATTAAACAAACATTCAATTATTTTCAACGAAGAGATTAACAATTCGCACCGAGTGAAATAGGTCACTGCTATAACTTGGGATTCCAAATATCACTCCCGCTATAAAAATAAATGACTTGAATAGGGTAGTTAAAAATTAAAAACAACGTAAACGTTAGCTAATAAAATTAATCACGCTTCTTAATTTATTGATTTAAAATAAGATTTTTAGTTATATTTTATTTCAAATGTTTGACAAAACTTAATTCTATTCACTGTTACGTCTAGACATTTACATAGGATGTGTTGGGGGTGGGGGTAAGGCATTGTGAATTCAGATAGCTCCTTCTCTTTCTTTAGTTTCACACCAGAAGTTTATGAATAGTGTATAGATAGATATCCCATTACATAAAGACGAGATCTCTGACTCACTGACTAACTTCCAAACTCCTGGACCTGGAATATTGAAATTCGGCAAGAAGGTTCCTTATAAGTTCTAGGTATCCAATAAGAAGGTATTTTGTCAAATTCAAACCCTAAAGGGGTAAAAATGTGGTTTGATCATTTTTATCGGTATAACCTTATCTTTCAAACCACTTGTATTGGAAATATAGAACTTGTAGGGGAGGTTCTTTTTAGGTAACGGGCCAGAGATTTTTGGTATTTTTGAAATTCAAATCTTAAAGGGATAAAATGAAGAATTTTGGTTATTTCATATCTTCCAAACCGCTTGAGGTGAAAAGATGAAATTTAGCAAAGAGGTTCTTTTTAGATAAAGGACAAGAGTGTTTTTTTGGGATTTTTCGAAACTCAACCCCTAAGGGAATGAAAGATGTATGGCCTGATTCTTATGTATCTTCCAAACCACTTGAGCTGGAAAAATAAGATTTGGCAGTAAGGTTATTTTTAGATAACAGTTGAGTAATCTTTTAGGATTTTTTTTAAAAAGATTCAACCCCTAAGAAGGTAAAACGGGAGATAGGTAATGATTGAATAATTTTAAAATGTCAAAAGATAAAAAAACCTACGTTCTTAATGCCATAGAATAAATAGCCAATAAAGTTTATCCCTGCATACAAACTTAAGAACTCACACATGCCAGGAATATTTAACTATATTATAATATAGTTAAAGATGCCTATTTTAATCATGAAAATTATTGTCAAGATTATCATGAGCCTTGATTTATTATGTGCCCCCAAAATAAAACAATTGGTCTTGTAAATTGGGTATCCCCTCTCTCCATCTGTCAATGTCTGTATGTCTGTCTGTAAATGAGGCTGCAGTAAAAACCATATAATAGATTTTTTTTAATTTCATATAGGTCTATTATACGCTATTTCCACCAATTGAGGTGATATTTTGATTTGAATTCTAGCTTTAAAATTAAGGGTAATTAAATGAATACAGATTTTTGAAAACTCAAGCGTTTAGTAATATATATAACAATTTTGTTGGTGGGAATATATACTTGAGGAGTATATTTACATGATAATTATCACTGTACACTTTTTTCCAGAGTAATATCCATTTAAGGTAGCTTACTTGAGAAATATTTTTGAAAATGTGAAATGTTTTATAAACTTTTACAGCAATTTTTAACCAAATTTAAGTCCTTAGTTTGTTTATACTTGAAGTAATAATAATAATAATATTGCCCGTCTGGGGTACACACTCATAGCCCAGTTTGTGAAAAGATCAGCCAGTTCTAATATACCGGTGCCCAGGGGATGCCCGAGGCTTCTTCCATGTTGCTGGTGAGTATGAGGGTATGTAACCAGTGGAAAAACAAGCTAAATAACTCCACCCCGGTGGCTGTTGGAGTTATTCTGCTATCGTAAAAAACAACCAAAGTCCCAGCCGAGAAATGAGCCTGGGACTCCAACACCCATAGCCATGTGTAGTGACCACTACACCACGGGGCCGGTTTATACTTGAAGAAATATTGCATGTCAAAGTTCCGAAAACTATATTTAAATTTTGAAACATTTTATATTCGGCGTTAGTAGCTTAGAGAATGTATATTTGAAGAGTATTTAATGTATATTAAATAATATCTTTTTTATAAATATTACTTATTTAATGTTAGTTTACTAATAAAATATTTTTCTTATTTGTCTACAAAGTATTTTATAGCGGGATAAATTAGATATATGAAATCCTGAGCAGATTCATACCAACATTATTGAAATGGTGTGTGCTGCAGTTTGAGCAGCAAATACTACGAATGTAATTATATACTCAAAGTTCTTAGTTACCTAGACTGTTGTAGGATGGTATTATAGCATGTGGATATCCTTGTTTGTTTAAAGTTGGTTGAGAGCATAACCCGAACGGGTAGTAAGACGTGGTGCTAAAAAGAGAGAGTTGGTTGAAATATAATTATTACAACCAATATCATTGCTGAGGGAATTGCAGGAGTTATGCAGAAAAGCTTTATCTTCGCTCTTTCTCAGTTAACTGTTGCCAAATCTCCTTGGAAGGTGGTGTACTGGGGTAAGAATGAGCTACTGGCAACCTCAACTAACCAGTGTTGCGAAACTTTTATTATATTTGAGGGGAGATTGGTAACACGAAAACGAGAGAATGACAACACTGTTTCCCAATGGTAACCATGCAGTTACCTCAACTATGATATTCAGTATAGTTAAAAATCCAATCGTAAAACACACACACTCAAACACACATATAGCTTCCTCTAAAATTAAATAGGCTATTTTGTATCATCACAGTAGTAATTGGCCAGGGTCAGTATTTTTACAGTTTTTATAGCAACTTTTTTTTATCCCCACGGTAATTATTAAAATATTGCTTTGTATATGTTTTAAGATTAATTTACTACATAATAGTAATATCAACAGTTCTTGAATATTTATCATGTACATCAGGCAATTTTATTTATTTTTCTCTTTATTTAAAATAAATTTAAATCCCATATATCCATGACAAACATTAAAGAAGATTTGTGAAAATTTTGTGTAGAATAATATATTAAATGTGTTTAAGAAAGCAATATTGTATCTATTTGGGCCAAAACTAAATTTAGTTATAATAAAAGTTCTGTTAAAATTCTGACCCCATCTTAACTCCCCTTCCACCTAACCTCAAGGGTAAACTAATGGTTACTTGAGGACCAATTGGAAAGAACAGTTTTTAGTAAAATTTGGAGATCTGCGTTGAGCGAGTTTGGGAAACTATTTATGAAAAACTATTCACAGTACTACCAACAAGGTTATGAATCCTAGCCTCCCAACCACCAGTGAGCCTGACTGGACCCTGTTGACAATTTGTCAACATTGAGTTAGGGCTTGGAAAGTAGCTTCCTTCTACGATTAAATATATATTTTATGTTATGCTAATATGTGATTTGTTTTCATGTTTAAAACACACACTAGCACTTATTTGTAAGTATATATTTAAAATGTTCTCTATTGATGTCATAATTTAAAAACCATATAAATATAATTGGATGGATATATTCATATTATAACTAATTTGTAGCAGAGTTTGACCCATAGTGCAGGTTGGGTCCGAAACAATTAGACGATTATTAGCTTGAAAATCAACTCTTTAATTGAAAAGTAAATATTCACAAGCTAAATAAAAGAAAACTACATACTACACTTGTTCACTTGTTGAAGATATTTTCAGTGAGGTGAGCTCCATCGGACGTCAGACAATCCTCAGCATGTTGTCCATCACTTTCCTCAGCATGGATCGTCTAGTGGTCTCCACCCTACCCTGTATAATAAACATACGAATTAATATATTTTGTAGAAAGAAGGGCAATGCAGTAAATTTGTAATTTCCATAGCTACTGTATATATATTATTTAGTTATTACTTCATTAAATAATGAAATATATTTTAACTCCAAATGCTTGGATAAGTCTGGTCGTCTTATAGATTAAATAGTATTTTAAAAACATTAGTTGAATATTCCAAATATTTAAATTAAGTAAGTTTCTGCCTTTATTAAACCAAAATGTGTTGGTTTACGTGTGTGAAATTAGTAGGGTCAAAGACTTTCATATTTCTTAAAGCTCTGTTCCCAATAAAATGTCCCTACGATCCTTATATATAATTTGAAAAGCACGTTTCCAGTAATTGAATTTACGAGGAAATGAATGAAAATATTTTGACAAAAGAGCACTTATTTTTAACGGTTAGGAGTCCAGGATGTCGGGAAAAATAATAGTTTTCCAAGAAAACCCGATTTTCATAAGCAATTTTCAGTTTTTCATTTTTGTTTAATCACCATGGACCCCATTATTTGCTGCATGGCTGTAAATCTCTAAATAAAATATATCTCTTTGATTAAACAATATTAACTCAATCTTTATTTGTTGGTCCGAACACATCACAATTATATCTTTGGATGAATATTTCTCTTGGATGCTTGTCATATATCTAAATTGAGATTCCAAACTGGGGATGAATTTTTTTATTGGAATATTATCGATAATTCTAATTTAAATCAATAATATTGAGCATAATTCGAGAATTAAAAGGTTAAGTTTTGAGTTCGTGAAAATATTGTCTACGTCTTGTTTTATAGCGTCCTCAGGCGAGGAGGCCACAAAATAATACAAGGAAAATACAAAAGGGTAAATAACAATAACAAGAGTGAGTGCAC
>CABFWO010006157.1:6321-38052 GCA_902155825.1 Timema genevievae
TGTTATTATAATATATGTCTGTATTCCTCTGCATAGGCTAGACTCTTGTTGGAGTCTCATAAAACAAGTAGATTGCCCCGGACTTGTCTCAATTTATTTGGCAGAATACCAAGGGCCTGGAATTCCCTATAAGCACAAGGTCATGGGCAAGTTTTATATTAATGCTTTATTTTTCAATTCATAGAAATGAACAAAAATATAATATATACCAGCACCTACCAACTAATAATTCAAATTACTGAAGATGCATATTATTTAAAATGTATGTACCTCTTTCCTGATTTCATGGCAGACACCTCCATAGTAGGTTAGGCGGAAGACCTCTTCTTTGTCATTTATTTTCCCACCATCATTTAGCTCCAACCATACACTTTTACTAAGTCCTTGAGAAGCATCTTTAGGATCGTCAATAGCCACCATATTTTGATTCACAAGACCTGATAAATGTGTCCGCACAGTAGTTAAGTGACGACAATATGCGAGCCAGCCGTAGAAAGCTCTTGAGATTATCTGTCTTTTCATGGTATCACAAACTAGCTGAATAGAATCCCTTCAGAGAGAACATTTTCAAAATAGCTTGGTTAGTTACACAAACTTGTTGTATTTAAAAATATTTATTTTGTAGCATAAAAAAACTTATGAACAAGTTTGAGGCAATTTATGTAAGTATTTTCAAAAGGTAGGTGAAACAGTTGATATGCTTTATTTTATGTTTTTATTTTGTTTGTTGTTATTGTGTTTTAAGAAATTGAAGAAAGATACATAACGGGTACACTTTCCTGAATTTATTAATTTAACACATTTAATAATTTATATTACTTATTATTACATTTAAGCATGTAATGAATTCACTTCAATACTAATTTTTATTTTAGATCTTTACACTTTTCAAACAAAGTTCATAGAGATTAACCAAGCAAAATATGACATGTGGTTAGTTCCAGAGTAAAACAACATTTGTAACATCTGACACATGCCATATTATAATGCATTGTATAACCCAGGATTAATAAAATGAAGAGTTTGTCTGGCATGAGTGTTGCGTGATATCTATCACAAGTAGAGGTCTGAAATTTAAACATTAGTGAGATTTTTTTTTTCTGTTTGTTTGAAGCAAATCAATGCATTGCCTGGGTTAGCCACACAATAAATTGCATAGTTAGCCTGGGCAACGCCTCCTGGTACTTCTGTTAGTCCCAAATATTATTGAAAAGGTGGTACATCCTCAAGATGAAATAAAATTCTTATGTGTTCCAGGTTATTGCTTTGTGAATTTAATCCTATATTACGAATATCAGTACATACCCTGTGGTTAACTTAGGTACAACATGATTGGAGGCTGCCTGTCTTGGACTGGCACATGGGCTATCCGGTAGGTCATTCCCACTACCAGTACTTGGGTCTACACTGAGAGACTTGGAGGAAGAGGTCGAGCTGGCGGTAGATGTGGAGACGAGGTGAGCACGGACTCTGGACTGAAGATGACTTGTCCATGAAGGGTCCAGCAATTCATGACCAGCTACTGGAACACAAACATCCGTTATTGGGACAGTTAGTAGGGATTCATTCATTCACAGTGTTTCACACATACAGACCATTTTGTTGATGTATAGTTGAATACCTTTACATAACTTTAAGTATTTTTAACATAAAAAGTATTTTCTAAGGAGCAGTAGTATAAATGTAATACAAGCATGATCTATAGCCCGATTTTCTTAGAAATAGCTTTATGAAATGCCTTTTTTACTCTTAGAACCCTACTATATAGTAGGATTATTGTAGGAAAAAAGGCATTTCAGATTGTTGTTCATAAGAAAATCGGCTCTATCACCACAGTTAAAATTTGAGTTTGAGTTGGTTTAGTAAATTTGACAATATAAATAGGAACAGTTGCTCATTCACAACTGGAATGCTTTTTATTATTAGTGAATCCGACACTTTAGCTTAGTTGGTAGTGTAGCTGTCAACTAAGCTAAAGGTCCTGGGTTCGATTCCCGGCATGGTCGAAAATTTTATCATTGGAGTAATGTGGGTTTTCCCTTTCACATTAATAAATTTAAAGCTGGGGACTGAATATTGTGTCTGATCTAGATTTAAGTTAGTTTACAAGTCGTGTGTTGATATAATCAGTCGGTTCAGAAAGTGCACATTAAATACTTCAAATAAATTAAAACAAAATAAAAATATTATTATTCTGTTGAACTGCAAATATATTACAGTAGAACCTCTCTAGTCCACCCTCGGCTAGTCTGACGCTCCAGTTGGTCCAACCTCAGTTCAAGAGCATGCATGCACTGACTTGTTGATGACTGGTCGGCCATTGTTGACGCGCCATTGTTTATTAGCCAGTTGTTTTGCTGCCTCAGTGAGCCGGCATCTAGCATCTGGTGCGTGGTAATTACTCGTTGTGTGTGTATTGTGTCTGTGTACGTAGTTTTTGCATTACCTACAGTATGTCAGGAGTAAAACGTAAATACATTATTGTTCTTTTAAATGAAAAATTAAAAGTGCTACAGAGACTGGACAAGGAGGAATCCCTCCAAAAAATTGCTAAGGAACTCAATGTGGGAGTTACTACAATAAAGGACTGGAGGAAAAATAAAAAATATATTGCATCTTTTACGGTGATGGTAGATGGCGAGAAAGCACTAAAAAGTCGCAAAACGCTAAAAAAAAGCCAAAACTGGAACTGCTAGAAAACGCGTTATGGATATGGATTTGCCAATAAAGGAGGAAAGGAACCCTGATATCTGGGCCTATTATCAAAGAAAAGGCATTAATTCTGCACAAAAATTTGGAAGTTGAAGGTGAGTTCACAGCTAGTGAACGTTGGTTAGATCGGCGGAAAACCTGTCATGGCGTTAGATATTGCGCAATATCAGGTGAAAAACTATCAGCTGATCATGAGGCATCAAAAGACTTTTCTTTGAAATTAAAAAAAAATAGTTGAAGAAAATTAATTTGCACCTGACCAAGTCTATAATATAGATGAAACTGGCCTAAACTATAAAATGTTACCGACAAAAACACTTGCTGTATTAAATAAGACCGTGATGGGCTCAAAAGTTGCCAAAGACAGGCTATCCATTGCTACTTGCAGCGATACTGACGGTACACACAAGCTTCCGCTTTTTGTCATTGGCAAGTCCAAAAAGTCAAGGGCGTTCAAGAACATTAATTTATCATCACTACCAGTTTATTACCGCAACCAAAAATCAGCTTGGATGGACTGTAATATTTTTAAGTCATGGTTTATGATGAATTTGTGCTTGCTGTTGAAAAAAAACTTAAAAACTTCTTATTCTACTCTGTTGTTGTTGGATAATGCTCCATCACAACCTTCTGAAGAAGAATTGGTTAAAGATGACACAAGATTTGCATTTCGTCCACCCAATGTAACTTCTCTGATACAACCGATGGATCAATGTGTGATCGAGTGGCTGAAAAGGCGTTATCGCTGAAAATACATCAGCTCGATTTTAGAAAATACAGGAGAGGGCTGTAGCCTTTTTAAAGCCATGAAATCCATAAGCATCAAATATGCAATTTACTCAATAGCAAAGTCATGGAATGAAATGAAACCTGACACACTGCACAAATCTTGGCGTAAACTTTGGCCGGAAGTGATGATCGAGAGTGAGAAAACTAGGTATGTGCAAGACACAGACACGCCGGAAATTGTCAACGACTTACAAACTTTACATGATATCCATGCAAATGACGTTGATAAGTGGCATACTAAATGTGATGAAGATTGTGAAACAAATGAAGAACTAAATTACGATGAGATCGTTTCCGCTGTTTTGCAAGTTCATGAAGAAACCGTAAATGAAGGCACTGATGATGATAACGATGACGAATCGCCTGCCCGTGTATTACATACGCAAGCCAAGAAAGCTTTTGATGTTGCTCTTCAGTACATCGAACAGAACGAAAGCTCTACACTTATGGATATCTTGTGGATCAACAAATGGAGGAACATTGCAGCTAAGTCTAGACTGTCGTCTGCCAAACAAAAGAACATTGCCGAATTTTTTCACTAAAAATGTGTTTCTGTATAAGTTTTATTTTGCTTTAGACTGTCTTATTTATGTATGTATGTAATACAGTACTGTAATTATTTAGTTTTCTTCTGATAATCCGACCTTTTTTGCATTCCGACCATACTCAGTCCCACAGGTGACGAATTAGCGAGGTTCTACTGTAAAAGCTAAACCTAATAGGTATGGATAGGAAGGTTAGTTTAGAGGAACTGCTCCTGCATTGATATGGAGAAGAGGTGGGAAAATCACAGTTATACATTATTATGTTTAGCAATGAGGAGGCCCAATGGCTAAATGATTATACAATAAAGAAAGTTAATAAAAGAAATAAGGAAAGATAAACTAATAAGTGCAAATTTAATGAAGAAATCCCACATAGGTAAAGAGGAAATAATGTGGGAAGAATCCAATGCACGAAGGTGACATCTTCCTTTATTTTGTCTTCTATAGTAGAAAGTCACACACACATTTAAACACAAAGCTTTTATAATTTTGCATTATTACCTTTATCAAGATAAAAAGAAAAGGAAAAAAGATAAGAAAAATCTTTTTCAAAGTTTTTTTAAAAATATTTTCCATAGTCTTTTCATCGGTACAGTCCTCTAGTTTCTTCCCAAAGTTTATTTAAAATTTCTATAATTTTTTCTAGAAGTTTTTAATAGTTCTGTTAAATTTGATACTTTTATTTACTAGCATAAGCTTAGAGTTTGTCTATATTTACCTATTGGAAATTTCCTAATAGGTTTTTTTAAATCGTTTTAGTAGTTTCTGTAGATTTTGATAAGAGAGGTGACATAAATTTACATTTATCCATTTTAACTAACTTTTATACATCAATTTTGCTTCATCAAACAGAATATGATATAGATTACTGTAAACAATATGGTATATAATTTTAAATTCTATTTTTATTCATTACACCTTAAGTTGCTTATAGTTATAATATAATTGGATATATATATATATATATATATATATATATATATANAAAACAAAATCGGTGGATTCCTCATCTGATTCATCTTTTGGCAATGGAGATACAGTGCGACCCTTCCTTCTAAGTTTTGGGAAAACTTTACCTAAAATAAGAAGTGATATATTTCAAAATGTGATGTTAAATTATCAATTTTTTTCGAATATTGATATATTTTTGAGCTTTAGAGATAATTTAGCAAGTAACTTACTCTACTTATAAATTTCTTCTAATAAATTAATATTTTTGGCTAGAATTTTTCGCTATAAATTTTTTGTTTTTAAAATAAAAACATACTCATTTATAGACAAATTTCATATTAAAAATTTAAAGTTTGGATTATAAACTATAATTATTCAATCATGGAAACCAAATAATCTAAAATCTCAAGGAAAAGTTAGTTTTTAATGTCTAATTGGGGTGCTAACATTATTTTTATTTGATTGAGAGGGTGGAAAGGGGTTAGATCAAATTAAATATATTTCAATGGTTAACAAACTAAAAGTTAAAAGATAATTATTTTAAGAAAGAGTGATAATAATTGCTTTCTATTCACATGCTCTTGTAAACAAAATGTGTTTCCTGTAACTAAAAATAATAACAGTAATGTAAAAATATATACTGTAAATTAAAAAAAAACTCATTCAACTATAGTTTAAAATTTGTGAAAATACTGTCTCCACTAAGACTATTCTGTATTCTCCCCCCACATAATCAGAATTTTTGCTAATATGAACAAGCTTCGATCCCAATTAGTTTGGTTAGTTAGCGAGGTTCTACTTTATTTGTATTTAATAAATGTAAATGCACTGAGCCTTAATTTTATGCTCTTTTTGAGTAGGAACACCTTAAATATATTAAATGTAAATGTATAAAAGTCCTAGTGCAGGTAACAGTCTTGTAAATAAAATGCAAACTTTTTTACCTTTACCTCTTTGTGACCAAAGAGGTGGGTCAAGCTGACCATGAGGCAGCAGCCCAGTTTCCAAACAAGACAAGAAAGAAAGTAAATGTCCTCCTTTAGGGAAATGAATGGGAGATTGTTGGACTCCATCTTGACCCACAAGTACTATTGTTCCACCACTGTCAGCTGGAAATTGACATCCTCTTGGTTATAGGACGCTTACACTGAATGTCAGAAACATGTTTTCTTTGTTACATAACAGTACCAAAATGCATTATTATTATTCACAATTGAGACACCAAGAATTGAAACCTTACAAAAGGTATTAAGATTTTCCCCCTAGTATTTAATTAACTAAATTATGCACTAAAATAAAGTTTTCACTTTGAAACCATATTGGTTCTGTTTCATTCCTTTTCTATTATCTTGGCCCTATTTCATACCTACTCGTTAAATTATTCCCAAATACATTAAATAGTTTTTAATAAATCCAACACCTTAGTTCAATCGGTAGTGTGTCTGTCTACTGAGCTAAGGTTCCCGGGTTCACTTCCCGGCATGGCTGAAAAATTTATCGTTGGTGAGATGTGGGTTTACCCTTTCACGGTGATATATTAACAGCTGGGAACTGGATGATGTGCCTGTCCTGATCTTAATTTATATTATAAGACATATGAAGCTACGACTGGCCTAGCGAGCTGGTAGGGGAAAATATATGGCTTGAATAAAAAAGTGACACAGGGCACAGGCTGGAAACTGTAATGGATGTAAAGTAAAGTTTTTAATAATATTTCCCATCCCAATTTAACTTAACATTTTATTTATTGATTTATGGGAAGTTAGGTTTTGTTAGGCTGGGATGGTTTCTAATTAAAAACATAACTATTGCACTCTAAAATACCGCACCTTATTTGTTTGATGCCATCTTAGTCCTATTCCAGTCCTATTATGTGTAAGAGTTTTCTTAGTGTAAATTCATAATAAAATATTTAAGATTTTTTTAGACAAGATGATAAGAAAATAATTATACATTTGCAAGAGTTGGGTTTTATACAAGAAATAAATGTACTTGTAAACTGCTTATGCATCTTTCAACAGATATTTAAGTGAGTCCTGAGGTCAAGGTATTCCATGCAATGTTAAACAATATGGTGCAACATCATATTGTAAATAAGGTGGGTACATTATTAACTGTCTAATACTATAAAACCAACAGACAATCTTCATATTGGTATGTTTCATTTTTGGTGTGTCGATTGTGAATAATAATGCATTTTAGTAATGTTATATAACAAAGAAAATATATTCCAGTCATTAGTATAAGTGTACTATCCCCAATCTCTTTAACAAAAATTGCACTTTTTAGAAATTAAGATTTGTGTAGAATATAGTAATCTACATTATAGCTAAGTCTTTGAAAGAAAACTCTCTTATATCAGAAGGCGTATTTATTAAAGTGACATCTAAACAAGTCATTCATGAAACCTACTGATCTAGCTTAGTCCATTATAACTTCAAATTTTTAAGCCCTGTCTGTAGTCAAAAGAAGAGATCAAATCAATGGAGTCCTGATTATTAGTCCTTAGCACTGTGTAGAAGTTGGATTCACTCACTGAAAATAAAGTTCTATTACTTCCAAATATGAAAGCTCAATTTTTATTTTAGCAACATTTATTACTATCCGTTAGAAATAGACATATATATACTAACTACATTAATGATTTTTAGATGAGGAAGGCTATATTTAGAGGATTTGTACCCACATTTGTGTGGAGGGAGTATGGAAAAATATTTTATGTTTTTATTTCTCCTCTGTCAATTAGCTAATAAAGCAAGATGAAAATTAACTTAAGGGACAAAATATTGGTTTTAATATAGTACTTAAAAGCTATGCTTGGATCTAATATTGAAATTGATATCACAAACTAATAAGACACTTAATGTTTCGTGTGTGATTGACTGTGTGTGATCGACTACCTGTCATTGAAAAAAACAGTATTTGCAAAGCTCTGGATAAAAGGTTTTGTTCATTAATATTTTGAACACACTAGTGAGTAGGAATATGATTTAATGTTTTAGAGGGCCATTTTATATTTAAGGCTTAAGGCGAGCTATTTAATGGGAAGTGATAATATAATTTTTTCATTCAAAATAGTGGAAATACCTTGTTGATGGCAGTGAACATAAACCACTTCATCTACTCTGACATTCATTGCATAATCCCAGTACAAGCTGAAACAAAAGATTTGACAACAAACTAATTAGAGATATTTGTATTGATTTTTTTCTGTACGAATCTCTTGCATTAAAGTTAATCCTGATTGCAATTTGACTTAATTAAGTAAAACTCTTTAAAGTCATAAATATTAAACTAACAAATTAATCAAACAAATATAATACTAGATGTTAAAATGGTATCAAGGAGACTAGTGTGAATAAATTGTGGGTGGAAACTAGAAAATAGAGCTATTTGAGAATTGCATGAAATTATTTATGTAATAAAACTGCCACTATAACTATACTACACTAACTCTGTAGATAAATGTATTATTTAGCAACTACTAATATCAAGCCTTAATTACTATTCACGTGAAACGCAGACCCTAATTTCTTATTTCATGTTAAAAATTATCAGCCGTGGGGTGTTTCATAATCTGTAGGCGTAACATAATAGACACACGTTAGCTGAGCTTACATAGCACATTCCATAATGATTAAACCTAATTTAAAGGCATTCCCAAAAAGAGAATGTTTCAAAATATGTTTACAAACATATTTTCTAGTTTGAATTATAATTCAAAAAAAAGTTTCCTTATAATTATGAATTTGGGATAGCTACAAGATTTTTTAGGGATTAAAACTGTCAGCATGAATACAAATATAGAGTCATCATGAAGAGCGTTTAAAGGATCACAAAGGTGCAAACAAGAAATGTGAATGATTGTTTAAAATAAACATTTTTGGTTGAGAGAGAACTCGGTTTGATATGGGAGAGTGGTTAAAATAATTTAGATATGATCTGATATTGTGTTCTGAAGTGCAAGTTTAATTTATTGAAATAAAATCGTTTAGTCATTAATATTCAAACATCGCAAGTATACTTATGAAAAACTATTTCACATCTTAACTCTATCATTAATTCAAATATTCACAGATATATGGATTTTAGTGATGATTTCCGCCAGAGTTTGCTATCTATCTCAACAAAATTAGGGGTTTTTTTACTTCTATTAGGGTTTTTGGAAAGGTTTGTTTTATTATGTGTTATAATGTTGATCATTCATAAACCAGAACACTTTAATTTATTTATACTAATTGGAAAAACTTCTGGAACAATACAAACTTGTTATTGTAACTTATTTCCAAACATCACAAATATCTTATGTAGTAGAAGCAGCTTAAATATGCACACAGTTCAAAGCTGTTTTAGCAATTTATTTCCTAAGGGCTAAGGAAGTCAACTACCACTTCCACACTCCACCACCAAAATAGTGAAAAATATAGAATGAGGAAGTGAATCCTGGAAAAAAATATGACAATTTGGAGATAATTTAAGGGTAAATGAACAGTCTTAAGCTGAATATGGTGGACAAGAAAAATGATGAGCTTCAATTTTCATTTGGAAACAGGATGATTAGGAAATATAACAATTTGATGTACCAGTGTACTGTCAGAAAGATCAGTAAAGGGGCTTCATAAAAAAAAAAAAAAAAAGTAAAAATTAGAGTGAATGCAGGCCGATCGCCACCAAGCAGTGTGTTCCCTTGAGACAATTAATTAATGTTTTACAAAAGCAGTTGTTTCAAAACATAGCACTTACAATAATTGAATATGGCTCGTAGCTCGTCGATATGGTGGTCTGGTCACTTGTCTCTCGCCAGGTAAACTTACTCTTCTGCAGTATTACAACAAAAATTAAACTATACAATATATTCAAATTAAAAATGTTAAATGGATTTAAAATATGCCGTTATTGTTCAAAAAAATAAATAATGCCTTACATTACAGTGACTGGAATATATTAGGATAGAGTTATAAATATATATAATTATAGCTTGTTGAATAAAAAATAATTGGGCGACTTCTTGCGAAAAAAGTGTATATAATACAATTTGAGACCTGCACGGAATTAAAGTGTTTTTTTTTTGTTTTGGTGATAAGTTGGATTCACTATCTATGATTTGCATGGTAATGTTAAGAAAGGGAATTGATATGATTTTTTTTTGTAGTACCGGTATTCATAGAATGTTTGATCATATAAACAAATAGATTTTAAATTCAGTGATGTTTAAATACATGTTTTAATTAAATTTTAAGAAGAAGAATTGCAATGAAATGTAAACCATATAAACAAGAACGCAAAGATTTGTAGAAACTTTGCACCCTTGATTACCTATATATTAAATATTCAACATATTATTGCTTATGTAGGGTGACCTGGTGGTCTAGGGGTAAGGTGTCAGACTTCTGTGCTGGAGGTCCGGGGTTCAATCCTCGGTCCCGGCACAGATTTATCTGATTACCAAACCCTTCCTTCACCTCTGACAAGACGTGTATTAATCACAACTTGTGAATGTGAGGAATGCCAGGCCTCCACCATGGTTCGGATCCCACGTTAAACTGTAGGTCCTCCATTTCATCTCACAATCACCCTACCATTGCACATTAGCGTAAGTGCGTATAACCCGAACGGGTAGTAAGACGCGGTGCTAATAATAATAATAATAATAATATTGCTTATGTAAATTAATTCATAACATTATACAAATTAATAGGCCAAAAAAAAAAATAGGTTTTGTAAGTGAAAATGTTTGATATCAGGTTTATATTTTGTCTTAATTTGTTATTACTTGCCTTTTATCTTGAACTTCTGACTCAATGTAACCATTCATTAATTGATTGGGCGTCCATTTAATCGTTAGAGATTGTGCGGTTTGGTGTAGAGATAAGTACCCTGGCATTGATTCTGTCAGGTCTTTCTGAAAAATTTAAATTATATGTATCATGTCAGTTTCAAAAATTCTGTAAATCATATAAGTCAAAGTATGAATAAAGTAAAATTTAAAGATTTTCCAAGCCTCCCTAAAAATAAAAAGAACTCTTGTTTTGGTCAACAAACGTGTTTAACATCAACTTAATGGCAAAGCACAATTTCTTCTCCTCTACAGTGAAGAAAGGACAGCTGGACATTTGGCCTGTGGGCCACCTATTGAGAACTACTGCTTTACATCCTAATGCTCAGTGCAAAATGTACTATAGTTTTGAAATTTTGAAAAAGAATTCAATAATATGAATATATTCAAAATAGGGTAAGATTGTGAAAAATGGAACTAATTGATAGACAAGATGCAAAAGACAATATAATCTTAACTTAGATTTCAGTAATATAAGTTTGGATGACAAATTGAACAAAAAGTTCACATTTACTTTAAATATATATATTTGGCACAAACATATTAAATACAAGAGAATGCTTCAAAAACTTAAATCTAATTATATTCAAAATGTTTTGTTAACTTAAAAAATGCTTATTTCTAATTCTTAGCACTGTTAGCTACAATGTTCCTGCCAAGGTTTAGTAGTTGTTTTTAATCATGTAAATTTAATCATATTTACAGATACACTGAGATGTTAATTTGCCTGTCTAAAAAGTTTGGTTAAAAAAAAAGGAATTTTCAACCTTCTAAAAGAATTGCTAACATTATTTTTAAATTGATGTCTACAGATTTATCATAAACAAATGTGTAAGGGTTGAATCACCAAACAGCAATGTCCCAATCACTAAATGAATGAAATAATCTGGGTATGCTGGAAAAGTGTTTTGCTTTACTCTAATGTAAATATTTTGTTGAATTATAAACCATATTTTAACATTGTGTTCCATCTAATAAGAACCAAACAAAGAAAGATTGAAGAATTTGCCAAACACAATAAGGACTTTTTTTTTTTCAAATATAGGAAAAGGAATTAAAACAATTACAGTATGTAAACTAAAAGTTTCTGTAATGTTTTCAAAGTAATATAGTTGATATTTAAAAGGTGACTCACAGGTAAAACAAGGACATTGTTTTTTCCATATAATAGAGTTGCTCTGCTGTTTTGGTGGAGTGATTCTACATAATCTTTTGCTGACAGTGGTAGTTGTCGATGCCCTTCCTCTGAGCTTGCAGCATGTAAACTGCGTCGAAACTAGAACATAAATTATAATTGTGTCATCTTGTTTCATTATATCAGTTACAACTAAAATACAAAAGTAAAATTTATAATTAAATGCCATTAATTTATATCTAACAATATAATTTAATCTCAATTTCTAAATTATAGGATTATATTACTGACAGTGTTGGTTGCACGAATAATGCTTGATTTTGTTTCTAGTTTGCGGTTTCCTAACATCTCTCAAGATGAATAATAGAGCATCCTCATAAAATATATTTCCTTTATCCTGTTCTATTAGGCTGGATAATTTAAGATGCTGGTAGCCACTCCTGATACCAGCGTGCAAAATAATATCAAGCTCAACATCTTTTCACAGTTGGTAGCTCATTTATTTGAGGCCAGCTGGCAGGTGTTGAAGCTTGAGCTCAAACAGCCAAACTGGTTTTCATTCACTTTTCAGTGATGGGGGAAGTGAGGAGCCCAGTGCTACTTGGTTCTTCCCGCCACCAACATTGTGTGCTTGTTGTTTACAAGTTGCCTGTGCACATGTGCAAGCCCTTCCCCTCCAGTGGCGTGTGTCCCCCACTCCCAACCCGACATCTCTCCCTCCAAGCGTCACCACCTACTGGCCGGTCTCTAAAATAACCAATGTCGCAGAAGGATTGATTCCCTGTGGTGCCGAAAATGGATCACAGTGAAATTGGGTTGATTCTTTTTCACCAGGTGGTAAACTGATGTTCTGAGATTTAATTGCTGTGCTTGTTCTAATCTAAGTTATAATGCTTAGAGCCATCATCCTGCCATTAAAAGCTTGCTACCAAAAGACAATCACAAATACCATATATATACACATATCTATATACATCATTGTGCTGTTGGACTTACATTAAAAGCTGGTCTGCGACATGATGGAGGAGTGGGGTGTCCACTGGAGATGCGATGTCTTTGAACCAATTCGTCAGCAGGAGGATCTGTCCAGAAATGATCTTGTGTCTTTGTTTTGGAATAATCCAGAGCACATGGACCGACTGAATCAAGGAGGGAACAAATCCAATGATGGTTAGCTTTCATGGATATCGTCTGACATTTATTTCACATTTAATTTTAGTACATTTATTTCTATAAATATTATGCAGATGTCAGATATTTTAAATTAGCTTCTGATGCATCATATATTAATTAAACTGTGTTGAACAGGGTTCAAACCCTGGACCATTTAGAAGTAACATGTGAATTAAAAGATCTGGAGTTAAAATCTCTGTTTGAGAACTTTTTAAAATAAATTGTATCCTATGTAATTACTTCAAATATTTCGCTTTGTACAGCTCAATGACATTTATTTATAGAATTGTGGTGTATGCATGTATAATAGGCATAATTTTTCAGCAAGTGTAAGGCTCTTGTAGCTTTGTAACACACCAGTGGCGCAGGAACGTTTTTATTTAGGGGGGTAAAAATAATCATGTACTTTTATAGGGAATAACATTTTTGAGATTAAAAAAAGACCAGGGAAATGTAATACAGCTGTTCCTCACACTACGCGAGTGATTGGTTCTGATAAATAATCGCATAACACGAAAAGGCAAGTGAATTGACTCACATGGGTGAGATAAGGATTAATCCAAAGGAAAAAAGTAAATAAAAACTTAAAACTCTTAAATGAATGCCATTTTTATTAATTTATCTAACTTGTACAATGCTATAGGTAGCATACACCTATTGTCAATCTTCAATTCACTGAAATTTGTAAAAAACACAATTTTTAGTTAATTCATCTAATTCATACAAGGCTACAAGTACGCTTACTGTTCATCTTCAATCGCATGATAAATTAACTGGATTTGGCAAACTTGGATTATCACTATCTTGTTCTTGATGGTAGGCTCTTGCTCTCTTGAGGGCCCTTGGACGGAAAGCTCTTGCTTTCTTGAAGGCCCTGGGACTGTAAGCTCTTGACTGCCCTTGGATTGTAGGCTCTTGCTCTCTTGAGGGCTCTGGAATGCTAAGCTCTTGCTTTATTGACGGCCCTTGGACGGAAGGCTCTTGCTCTCTTGATGGCCCTTATATGGTAGGCTCTGGTAGGCCCTTATTCTCTTGAGGGCCCAGGAACAGTAAGCTCTTGCTTTATTGAGTCCCTTGGACTGTAAGCTCTTGCTTTCAGAGAGAAAGGTCCTGGGACGGTAAGCTCCTGCTCTCTTGAAGGCTCTTGCCTGACAGATTTTGCTGTCGTGAAGTACCCTGGGTCGTTAGACTGAAGATTTTCAACTTTTTTTGATGAAATGGTCAAGACTTCCTCTCTCTAAAGAGTGCTTTGTAGCAAGCCTAATAACGCATCTCCTTGGTAACTTTAGCACTTCCATCCATCTTAGGATCATTCTCTTCAATGATTCTAATTGCACTGTCAATGTGTTAACAAAATTCATCAATTTGTTTTGTTGAAGTTTTTTGATAAGCTCAACAACATCCTTTATGCCATTCTCCATTTCTAGAAGATCTTCATTGATGAGTTATATTTAGTGGGATTGGACCAATTCATCCACATTTGCCTGGTCTACGTCTTCAAATCCAACCTCTTGCTATGTCAACGATGTCATGTCTTGAATTGGAAAGCTCGTGTTCAGGATCAAAATCATGAGAATCAGAAACCTAAGGCCAAATATTTTTCCAAACTCCCTTCATACAGGACTGTTTAAATTCTGCCCATGAATCTCCAATGTTGTCAATACCACCCCCTAACACCAAACTGTACAGTAAAGATCTTTGTCCTCACTGGAATGTGCGTGTACAAGGTGAAGTCACCACCGCACAGGGTGACTGCAAAATTACAGCCGAGAACGCATTATTTTTACTATTTCTTAATCGCGTTATGGCGAAAACGCGGAAAGTGAGATCGCGTATGACGAGGGATACTTGTATTTAATGGTCCCATTGTGCATTTTTCTCATTTATTTTAGTTATGGCAAACATAAGAATTAATATACACAAAACAAATTAAGAAAAATTATAACTGATGTGGCATAGCTAAAAATTATGAATCACCGAAAATTAAAGTAGGTTTCAATACACCTTTGCCCTATATTCGTTACTAGCTATAAGACCACTAAATAATTATGCAATTTTCAAGTTTGTTGAGCCTCTCAAGGTATGCACTCAGCAGACACAGGTGATTTAGTCTACGTTGCCTCATCGTGCAGTGAAGGTAGTTTTTTTTCGTACAAGCATTGAAAAACTTCTTTCTGCAGTAGCTGATGTAGCTGGTATCACTATCAGAGTTTTCAAAACATGTGTGTTCCAAGCACATTTTATTTTTGCCATGTTGCCTTAATGTGAACTTTTTATCTTGCCTCAACAAGATCTTTACATTATCTAAAAGTTTAACTAAATTATTTCGGGGGGTTAAAAACGATACTTTTTACCCCTCTCAATTTTTAGGGGGGGGGGGTAAAATTTACCCCCGTACCCCCCTGTTCCTGCGCCACTGTAACACACCTTTGAATGGCTAGAAATTTTTTTATATAAAACCGTGTTGCTAATAAACGTATAAATGAATATGTTAATAAACATTAGCTTAAGTCAATGTGTATTTGCGAAAGATGATTGATTGATTTAACTTAATAAAATAAAACATTATAATAAAGAGAAATATTGTTTAGTGTAACTACAGACTTACCTAATAATGAGCTGAGTATAGAACCATAGCCTGGATCAGCAACTAGAGAGTCCTTTTCATAATATTTACTGAAAAGTTGATGCAAAAGAGTCATGATCGTGAAATACTCTCTTATCTAGCATGATGTATATTTATCAATAAAAATAAGTAAACTATAGTGAGAAATTAAATAAGCACCTTGAAAAATTGCAAAAATATGATAGTTCATATAAAGTTAAACTTGGTTGGTAAATTATTGATAGAAAATTTTAAATCTTGTTTATACAACCTTTAGAGAATATTTTCAAATACATTAATATAGTTTTGGTAAAAATATAATCGGTGAGTTAGAAGTTGATACATAAAAGTATATAGTTTTATAGAGTCCAATATAATTTTTATTGTGCCATTTAGTAAAGTATTTACAGGAAAAGCTAGTAATACACATATTAGACTAAATATTATTAGTCTATTGCATTTAGTTTTTTATTACCACCACGTCTTACTATCTGTACAGGTTTTACGCATTTATGATAATTACTCAAATGGGGTAGGGATGAGAAAGGAAGCATTTTAGAGGTAATCTACCTGCATTTGCGTAGAAGGAATGTGGGAAATCATTTAGGAACAACCACCCTCAGTAGACTTGACCGGGATTCTAAACCTGATCTCCCCGTCATCAGCAGGTCAGTCTATTACGAGAGTGAGGTCTTAGACCATTCAGTCATTGAAGCGAGTTAATGGGTCTAGTTGATTAAAAATATTATTATTGGTTAGGCCTTTGGATACATCGGTGAGCAAATGATATAAGGCAGGGATGGGGACCCTACAACAGTTAGGCCACCTGAGGCCTTTAGAGGTGCTCGGTGCGGCCTTTGGCATATTCTGTCAATTATGTCTTGTCATCGTTCACACTATCAAACTCAAATTGTATTCATACAACATAATAAAATGAAGCGTTTTGTTATTATTGTTAGCACCGCGTCTTACCACCCATTCGGGTTATACGCACTTACGCTAATGTGAAATGGTAGGGTGATTGTGAGATGAAATGGAGGACCTACAGTTTAACGTGGGATCTGAACCACGGTGGAGGCCTGGCATGCCACACATTCACAAGTTGTGATTAATACACGNGAACCACGGTGGAGGCCTGGCATGCCACACATTCACAAGTTGTGATTAATACACGTCTTGTCAGAGGTGAAGGAAGGGTTTGGCAACCATATAAACCTGTGCCGGGACCGAGGATTGAACCCCAGACCCCCAGCACAGAAGTCCGACACCTTACCCCTAGACCACCAGGTCACCAAGCGTTCTGTTAACTGTTGAGATGTTTAGTTTGTGGAACTCCATTCTTAAGTGATTTTCTATTAGATTTTATAATTCTTATAACAAGCTGATGTATATTTTAAGCATGCCTGGTACAATAAGTACATATCTACAGCTAAATTAAATAATGAACAAACATCCATGGAAAGCAAACTTGAGAAAAAACGAAAAATCTGTTTCAGTCAGATATTATATAATTTATATATTCTTTTAAAAAAGTGATCTTCTATTAATATATAATAAGTATATAAGATGAAAAGTGTCCTTGTTGAATGAAAAGGATGAAAGTATAGTGAAAAACTGTTTGCTCCTTTATGGGTTCCTAAAAATACATTAAATTAATTTTGGTAAAGTACATCTTTATAATGTTGTGAAAATTGAAAAATGATATCTGGACCCGAGAATCAAACCCGGTGTCCAGGTATCATTTTTCAATTTTCAGAATATGATATCTAGATACGAGTAAATCCTCACTAAAACAAATATAATAGCTTTGGCTAGTTGACTCTTTATAATGTTGGCAAAACTTACTATGAAGTGTGTGGCCTTAAGAAGAATCTGTTAAGTGACATTTGACCTTCCGATGTCAAAAGGTTCCACACCCCTGCAATAGACTGGACTGCTAATGATGGGGAGATCAGGGTTCGAATCCTGGTTGGGTGTGCTGAGTGTTTTTTTTTTCCCTATATTGCATTCCACTCCTCCTCCATGGAAATGCGGGTGCACCTCCTCTAAATTTCATCTTTCTTTTCCTTACTTCGTTAGAGTAAGAAATATAATATACATAAAAACCTGAACGAGTCGTAAAATGCGGTGAAAAATAAAACTAATAATCATTTAAAACGGTTAAGCAGGCCTATTCATAGAAGAGTGATTAGCAAGATCATGAGAAATTAGTATCAGATGGTATAAGAGTTCAGTCAACTAGCTATTTATGATAAATACTGGAATTAGTGTTAGGTGTTCAGTAGTAAGTGTGCTGTCATAGGTTCAAGTTAAATATTTTAAAACAGCGGTTCCCAAACTTTTTAAATGGTGTACCATCACAATAATTTCCATAATTTGTAGTACCACCAATATAAAGCTGAATATATACTATTTCGGTACATTTTTAATGGTGTGCAGGAATATAATAACACAAACTGCGTGGTCACACTGGTTGTCTGAGCTTGAATCAGTGTCGCCACCCCTCCAACCACTTTTATAAAGTTGTAATATTTTTGGCTAGACTTGATCTGAATATATTTATAAGATTTGATGAGGTCCTAACTTTTTATAACTTTAATTTTCTTGTTTTGTTTGGCATCTCACGACATACCACCGAGAATAACTGTATATACACCGCAGTTTGGGAACCGCTACTATAAAAGAAGTGTTGTAGTCAAGCCAGGGTAGTACCCTGGAACCTCAAATTTTTTTACCAGGTTTCTAGAGGAAAACATGGCACCAAATCTGACTGCAATAGGGCCACAATATGAATGTGTAATAGATACCAGACCCCCTAGAGGAGTCATCCAGTTACAGTATTTCAGACCACTCCCTACTCAGGAAGTGATATGAGTATATGTGCAATTGTATCAATTTTCTGGCTAGAAGATGCCGGATGCAATTTCTAGTGTGTCATGGTCTCAAATATCTTGAAACACCTTCCACAGTCCAAATAAATCTCTCCTCCTCCTATATCAACCGTTCCACTACTTGCATGTATCTGAGTGGCGACAATTCTAGTCTAGACAATTTTATGATTTGACAAACCACCTCCCGTAAAGCCAATCCGATTTGCATAATTAAAGTCTAGAATCCGAGAGATGAGTCTTTGTGTAGTGTGTGGTTGTACATGCATTTTAAATAAATATAGTATGTATAAAGTGCAGCTTATTGCTTCATAAACACGAAGCAAACTTTATTTCAGACAAAACTTCCATTCGGACCTGTTAATAAAACAAATAAAATAGGAAATTAACTATCTGGAATTGCTAATGTTGACAAACAACTGTGTGAGGATCACAGAACAAATGTTAGTGGTGTTGATTCATCTTATCCCTCATCTTTAAAAATAGGTGTAAACCTGATATTGGGGCAGAAGAAAAGTTGTCGGAACATAAATGAAACACGGTTGGTTGAAGTGTGACAAAGAGAAACTTGACTGTACCACCGACCTTTCTGTCAATAGTTTAGGAGTGTACAAGATACGAGGCCAAGCACTGAATGAATGCATTGTTCAATCGCTAACAATGGCAAGAAAAGAGAACAGCACTTGAAGTAATAAAGAACAAAAATATATGTTTCAATGCAAACAGAGTGTACATCGTCTTTTCAAACTTTTTTATGTATTAAAGAAAATCTTTTAAAACTTGTTTTCAAACAAACTATTTAATTTTTTTTTATCGAGTAGCTTTTTAAACTTAATGCATACAAGTTTATTGAAAATATTTTTATAAGTGAATTTACAACGAAGAGGTATCTTATCACCATCTCCACTCTTTACCCTGTTACTTCCTATACATGAATATTCATGGGTAACTTTATTTATAACATAATCCTCCCCTTTTCATTATTATGGAAATAAAGTTATTGGCAGCTTAACTTTTTCATTTTCATACATAGGCTAACATTATTTGCAATTTCAAACTTCTAAACACGCTTACGGCATTTGTATCTAGTAAAATTTATGTCTAACTAACAAATATATATTTTTATTTGATGAATTAAAAGAAAAAAAAGGGTACAGTACACCACACAGACTTTCTCTCTCCTTTATCAAAATATAGAATTAGTGACTAAAAACTCAAGATCTGGGAAACAAAATTATATACATTGTTGCAGAAACAGTCCACATAAGAGCATAAATTAAATAATACACTATTACAGGAACATTGAGAAAATCTCTGTCCACCAAAAGTATAACATTCAATTTCAATATAGCCAAAGAGCTCATAAAAAGTATATATATGCTTATAGCTCAGAAACTACAGTATTAGTTTGATAAAACTATATTCCAAATAGGATATTTTAATTTTGAATGGTACTGCAATTTACAATAATATGTTATTTTGTATCTCAAATAGTTGTGGAGATATGATCAAATTGGAAATGTAGGCCTATGCTTTTGTAAAGTACCCTCAAAATCATTTTCATGGGAAAATTAGAGCAGCCATTTTATTTGTAATGTTAAGCATTACCTAGGTATAAAATTTAATCAAAATTGTTAGAGCAGATTTAGAGAAAAATGTTGTTTTCTCATTTTGCTCGTCAGTAAGCTACCCTTAATTTTAGGGTTTGATATTTAATTCCAAAAACCCCTCAGGGGAGCCCTATGAAAAACCTAGATATCAATTTACTGCCAGATTTGTAAAATGGTTTAGGCTCTAGGCTTAGATACAGACACACAGACAGACAGCATTAGTAAAACCACTTTTTCTGTTTCAGTGGATCATGAAACATCGACATTTATCAAAACTTGAGTTCAATTTTTTTGACGATCACAATATTTTTCTCTCACGAGAGGTCGAGAGAAAGTAAAAACTCAGTGAATGTGTGATCCAGTTTTTACACGATAACTAACAAGTGGTCCCTCACCTCTCCGGACTGATAGGTAGCAAGAGTTTCTTAATTGTTTCCTAGAATAACCCTACATGACTATGACTTTATTTTCCTGCAAGAATATATTGATCAATCTAAAGTCTCATGGGTAGAGCCTCAGTAAACTCGACCAACTAAACAAGCGCTTATTAATGTGAATCCTAAGACCTCCATGGTACGAGAGGTGATACTTCATACTCAAGAAGTTGCTGAAATTGAAAACAAGAAAACATCTGGTTCAATTCAAACCTAATCTAGACACTGAGGTCATAGTTTTGACTTGGACTGGTAGATATAACGCTATTTTAAATAGAAGTGGTTTTGGTCATTTTCTCACTAACATCTACAGCAGTGGTTCTCAAACTGGGGTAAGCGTACCCCCAGGGGTATGCAAGCGACTTTCAGGGGGTACATGAGCAGTTCTCTAGGGAAAATCGTCTAAATGACAAGAGAATCAAACGTGGTGGGGAATTTTTGAAGTAACTGGGGTAAATTTTCTTCTTTGACTGATTATCTGATATTGGTCATTTGGGGAAAATTTATCGACATTTTGTCACGACCAAGGAGGTACAATCTAAAAAATGTTTGAGAACCAACGATCCACAGTATAAACTGACTATATAACCATGTGTACAAATTTTGACAGAGATCAATCAGTTCATTCATATTTTTTTTAACTAGGAGAAGGAAATAACAGAAATACACACATGATTACAAATTACAATGTTCACTGTCAGAGAGTAAAATATTTCACTAAATCCCTTTCAAGGAAAGTGTAACCTAACCAGAAGACTCAAATGTACATGACATTAAAAGCCACAAAAATAGCTACTACAGTATGTCTTTATTGATTTCAGAGGGATCAGCATTCATAAAATATTTCTGTTTAGAACATGTTTTAATTTGTATCTGAATCTAAACTATCTAGAATAGTTTTGGCTAAACAAGTCAAAGTATTTGTTGATGAAACCAACTAACACTAAGCAGTAATAAGCTTCATGTGTAAACTACAAATTTGCATATATCTTTTTATTAGCACCACGTCTTACTACCCATTCGTGTTATACAATTATGTACTAATTAGGTTAATGATTTTAGGAATTAGGAAGGTTATATTTGTAGAAAGTGTACCCACAGTTGCATGGAGGGAGAGTGGAAAACAATTTTGGAAAAACCACCCCCAGTTTACCTGACCAAGATTTGAACCTCAATCTTCCAGTCATTAGCAGTTTAGTCACCAAAGCAGGTAAAATTTGCATCTTGAGAATATCATTATGTCGACAACATAATCAAACTTTAATTTGCAGAAAATTGTGTATAAGTTGTAAATTCCTTAGAATACCTACCATGCTACATACAAAATACATATGACAGTACAACATCTTACAGAGAGCTTGTCTAAGACAATTAAAATAAGTAAACCTCAAGTTCAAAAGGTTTCAATCCAATATAACTTGCGACATATTTAAAATTTACACCCCATGAAATCCTTAAGTTAGAACATAAAATGCTTCAAATTTCCATTGTAACATGGGTCAAACATCATATCTTAACACAAACTACAAGCACTCAGTTGTTCAGTGAATTTAATCTTGTTCCCATCTTTTCTTTACATGTGCTCAGGTCAATTAATTTCAGGTTTTTTTCAAATCAGCTGGTCGAGTAGCAGCCATCTTTATGGAAGCCACTGTCCATAAATGTTGGCATCTGAGTAGAGGTGAGGTCGATATGGAACCGAATAAAAAGTAAAAATTGGAAGCGATGCTAGGCATCAATTATTCAGCTTTCTAAGCTACTCTCTTCTCATTAAATACCTACCATACAGCAAAAACCCCTATTTCTATATAATATTGTTGATTATATTAGTATGTTTAGATTTACTTAACATTGCCAATTTTATCTTGTAATATGTAGGTAGTGAAATAATACTTACGTGCTGTTTTGAACGAGGTGGTCTATAATCTTTGCTAATTGTTTTTCAAAAAGTGCAATGCGTATCCATAAGTACTTGGGACCTGGAAGTGTCCCGGTTGAATTCTTCTTCTGCAGAGGAGGTTTTGTTTGCAGACGATTTGTGCTGTCCCCACTGGAAGATGATCTCCTAAAAAAATAAAAATATTTCACTAGCTAGAACTAGATAATGTATTACATTATTAGACTATGTTACAACCATAGTTTAAACATTTGCATTCAACCAAATAAATTAACCCAAGTTTGATTCTAGTCACTGAAAGTATGACTGCTCAAGTGGTCAACCGACCTGGTAATGACCTGACCTGGTAAAGTTATTTGGATGTGATATCAAAAAACATTTCTCTCTAAACCAGCTAGCAGTAAATTTTTTCCATTCTTTAAGCTTGTAAGCTAAACAACTATTTAAAATATGTTTTATATGTATGTTTTGAATATACCATACTTGGTAAATCTTGGGAGGGGCTTATTCCTCACCTAAAAATAAAAACATTGGGAACTTGGGTCCCCTCAGCCTTCTCGATTCCAGAATTCCTGAGCACCGAATGTTTGTAGAACTAGATTTATATTTTATATTAGGCCTATATATTATTGAGCACTGGCAAATTTATATCACTCTAATGTATGTGTCGTTAAGTTCGTTAAGAGAACGGGGTTAGAATACTAGCAGAATGATCAAGGATGTTTTACCACAATGCTTTTTTTCATCTTCATTCTAACCTAATACTGCTTAATCCCCTTCAATTTTTGCCCATTAAATGGTTGTAAGTAATATTGTATCACTATAAGGGTTCGTAAATTCAGTTGGACTCTTGACTGACTTGGGAGGCCAAGATCCACTACTAACATAATACACCAGTTGTGGATTTTTAACATGGATGTTTTTTCATTCTCTCTCAAAGCAAATATTAGGCTATTTTCTAAAAGGCTAACCCTCTTTAACCAGTTTGAATAAAATAGCTGGTGTGACACATATTAAAATGGATAGCAATAAATTTAAAAAAAAAGTTTTTTTTAATATTGCATCTTACTACTCGTTTGTACTATACACTTTTGTAATAATTACGTTAGTGGGTTAGGGATGTAGGTTGAATATATAGGAAGTGTATCCGCATTTGCGTGAAGAGAGTAGGAGACCATTTAGCATAAACCACCCTCAGTATACCCAACTGTGTTTGAATCATGATCTCCCTATCATCGGTAGTCTAGTCTATTGCAAGAGTGACACCTTAGACCATGATGCCACCAAAGCAGGTAAAAAAAAAAGTTAATCATATAAATAGAAAATGTATAGTGTTATAAAACCTGCTATTATAATCAATTGTGTACATTCCTCTTCTTATAATATCCATACAGTGTTAGAGATAACCCCTTTTCCTTCCAAACACACATTCTATCTCATTCGGTGAATAAATCTTCATTTGCCACCAATTACATTAGACAGAAGATTCTCCTCCCTTTCTGTATTATTTATTTTTAGAACAGTGATACAAATTTGTATATCTTATATAAATAAGTAATTAATTATAAAAATAAACTTCCAAAGCAACTGCATTAAAATAACCAATGAGGAACGAAAGTTGCTGTTGTACCTGTCTAAAGCTTTGCATAAGCATTCTCAATCCAAGCAAACCTTTATGAGAAGCCATTATAAATGAGTTTTCATCACCAGCCAATATTACCGTACATGTTAATCTCCTTCAGGATATTACTACACGACCCCCTTGGTGAATTCAACAACACAGTCTTTTGCATGCTCACCATAGGTTAAGTCGTTAATAACCATCGTGTTTAAGGTTCTAAAGAAACAAAAATCAACTTCTCTCTGATTGCACTAGGGTGTCTCTTTCCTTTAAATAAAGTTGTTAATACTTTTTTTCTTTTCTTCGCGTCTCACAGCCCTTTTAGGTAATGCAAATGTTTTAGGGGTGAGGAAGTTAGAATTTATAGGAAATGTACCCACATTTGTGTGGAGAGATAATGAAAAATCAGTTATAAAAATATCTTTAGTACCCTTGGCTGGGATTCAAACCCCTACCTTTCTTTTACTAGCAAACTAGACTCAATGAGCCTGATACATTGTCTGGATACCCACCGGTGTGGGTGACCTTAGTGTTAAACATTATATAAACATATCTAAGAGAGAGAGAGAGAGCTTGGGAATTCAAACTCCCCCTTAAGTGACAAATAAATTAAATTAAAATATCTTCAATAGTCATTTAATAAGTACTGTAAGTGAAGGAAATCTACTTACAATTATTTTCTCAGGAGTGTCATCAAATTGTATTGTAAAAACAGATTTGTTATTATTTTGACAAGAGTAAACTCTTTAAAATTTTGAAAACATTCTAATACTACCCCCCTGAAATTTTATGAACAAAATATATATGGCTTTATTTATGGTTCAAACAATATCAAAATTAAGATACAAGTACAAATTAGGGGGCTGTGTTACCATAAAAAGCACTTCAGAGAACTTCTAAGGGTGTTTAATATCTAGAAATTTTCCTAGCCTTCAGCAGTTAGGGGGTTATGTTGCCATAAAAAATGCTTCATATAGCTTCTAGAACTGTTTATCATTTATAATTTTTTATAGCCTCCGGCAATTGGGGATGTGCCCACCAACCCCCCCTCCCCCTGAAATTATTGGCTGGCCACGGCCTTGTGTAGAACATTATTTGTACAAGAAATATTTTAATTTGAATTTCTGTACCATAAAATAGGTACAAACATAATTTTATTAGAATTACATATTTTTGTGAAAAAAATTATAATCACACAAATTTGAATTTTTAAATAAATTTAATGTAATGTTATATTTTTTAATTAGACAAAAGTAAATACTGAGGGACTTTATATGTTATGAAATTATAGCTTAAAATTGAATAAAATTAATTAAACTAGAAATTTTCGAGAAAAAGATCAACAATTCATAGTACCTAAATTTTTTAAAGTTTTTAAAAATCCTCTGCTCAAATTTGGGCAGTTACTAAAACACACACACACACATACATTTAAAATACTTTAATATTGTATCAACTCTCCAGGAAACATGATTACTAATAAAACATTTTACATCATTTTTCAATCAGAGACTACTCGAACGAATGAATTGTATAAGGAGTCTGGTTGCTAAGAAGCGACACAAAACATTTAACAATTACTACACTCGCATAACATAATGATAGCGAGAGGAAGTAGGTCATGTGTGATGTTAGAATTTAGAGAGGAGATGTCGATAATTGGATTTTTTTATAAAAAAAATACGCCAACGTCTGACAGTCTAGACTAAATCTTAAATCTCATGTCCCAGACATAAATGAGCAAGCCATATGTACATTTTTATTAAACTCTCTTAGTGGATTGGACTCCTATCTAAAGGGAAAAAATGAATTAAAACGATAAGTAGGTCATAGATCTACTCCGCAGCAAAATAAAAACAAAAAGATGGAGATTCTATAAAATAGTTGTTTTCAATCTGAACATAATCCTAATGTATAGGTGAGAGAAAGAAAGGTCACCTTGATATCTAATTACATTTATTTCACCCCAAAGAAAGGTGTTATATATATTTTTTTATTATTCTAAGCCACCGTTCAAGTCTCTCTACTTAAATAGTATATCTTGACAGGCTTTTAGCCAAACACAGGATTTGTTGAGTTCTAGGGGTATCGAACACACTTATAACCCTTGTAACACTCTTAAAAATAATTAACTAATACAACAGCCAATTAAAATTAAAAATTCACATTATGAAAATATTAAATTAAAAATAAAGATAAGCGATTTCATTCAAAGTAAATTATAAAATTATTATTGTAATCTAAATTACATGCAACACAAGTGATCGTTGAATCGTTAAAGCTATTGTTTGTTGGCTGCAACCAGCTATTTTCGTGGTAAATTATGTCGCAAGACATACGTCATGGAGTGGACATATTCATTTAAGAACCAAAGATATTTTTTGATCTTCCTCCTTTCCCACTCTAAATGAATATGCACCTGTTAATTGTTGAGATTTAAATAGATTGAATTGAGTTTGAGTCTAAAGAGCCCGTCTCACCATGGAAAGCACCCAACTTAGTTAGGTACTACAACTTGAACCAGACTTCTTAAGAACCCGTCTCACCAGGGAGAGCACCTAGCTTAGGTAGGTAATACAGCTTGAACCAGACGTCTTTAGAGCCCATCTCACCCCATGGAGAACATCAAACTTGGTAATAAAAATGATGCTAACAATGTCATAAATATACCCCTACCGTTTTTATATGTGAAAATAAATTGTATTGTTAAACAATTATTGTTTTTTCCCAATATCTATATCAATCTATAAATATAAACAATTTAAATTGTCATATCTCATATTAAGAAATTTTAATCAGAATATGTTTGCTATAAAGAAAAATCTAATGAAGGAGAATAATTGTGATTACCTGTTGGGATCTGCGTTCTCAATCTCTTGAATTTTCCTTGAGATGACGCTGGCTGGTTCATATGTTTTCCCAACTTTATGAAGCAGCGCTGTGGTTGAGCTAGTTTTAAACAAGCCGAGAGCTCGCCGTCGCAAACCTTGGGACAAACACGCTTCTACAGCTCCTACAAAAATATCAAATATCGAGGATGAGAACATTCTGTGCCACTCAGATGAGAGGCTATGGACCAAAATGTCAATACGATTCATCACCATCCAGGGACTTCGGAATCGTGGTTCTAAGTGAGTTGGTGTTTGAGTCCCTCCTGTTTTTTATTTTATTTTGGGGGGTTGGAAGTCAAGCGTGTTTCTTGGAATTATTCCTGTATGCGAGTTTTGCTGTAGTAAGAACAGGGTTAGAAAAGTTACTACAACTCTTTTCATATATTAATACTTGAAGCCATTTGATAGTATCAATTACAATTAAATAATAACAGTCTTCCAATATGTTTTCCAATGTTGACTTAAATAGAATAAGTTTGTAATTTCTAAACTCCCCTGTCGTGCTCTTACTTCAATGTGACAAAGAAAGGAATAAGCAAAATGCTAAACAGGAAAAATTGATCCCCTTCAAATAACTGCCTGGGTCATTCAGGGTTTAAATCTTTCCCAAGGAAGGCCTCCCGGACCCCCCTTTTCAGTTGAACACCCCCCCCCACCCTGACTTTTTGGAGCCACTGTTATCCTCAATATAAATCAGGCTCTTTATCCTAGTTCACATATTCTAAGAAAATGGAGGAATATTCAGTGTCCGTCCAGGATACATGCATACCTGCTTAGGTGGCTGCATGGTCTGAGGCTTCACTCTCATGTTGGACTAGAGTGCCAATGACAGGAAGATAGGTGTTTGAATCCCGGTCGGGTGTATTGAGGGTGGTTTTTCTGAAATGATTTTCCACTCTCTTTCAACGCAAATGCGGGTTTACTTCCTGTGAATTCAACCTTCCTCCTCCAATACTCATTAGGCTTATTAGTACATATACGTATAACCTGAACGGGTAGTAAAATACACGATGCTATACACATATTTACAACAATGGGGAATGAATAAGGTAGAATTTAAAATAAATGTATTTGAATTTGCGTTAAAGTAGAGTGGGAAACCATTTGGAAAATACATCTTAGCACAACTGGTCCAGATTACAACCTCCCTTTCAAGATTTACAGCCACCATCAAGCTAGACAAAATGAGATATCTTTATTAGGGATGTGCGAAGGTCACCTTTTAGATGAGAAGTGAAGTCAAAGTGCATGAAGATTGAAAAAATGAGAAGCAAAGCTGAAGTCTAAGCTAAGGTGTTTTGGTATATAGCTTATTCATTAAGTTCATCTAGGTAAAGCGAAAGTAATAGAGAAAATAACAGAGCACACTATATTATTTTAGCTGAAGTATCTAAATTTATCTCTGGTTATGTTATAGATGTCATCCATTCACTAGTTGATGTTAAAATACTCTTTAGTAGCTGTCATAAGAAATTATTATTCCAAATCCCTACTCACATCCACGCTTGGGTAAGCGCCCTTCTGATCTCTCACCTTTATATGCATTATCAACACCAAGCACGAATAGGATACCCTCAACTCCAGTGATTACTCTTAAGAGACGACCAAGCTCTTTGGATGGTGAAAACTACTGTGATAATATGAATAGTCACGAGATGAGATACTCTTTTCATTCAAGAATAAAGCTTATCACATGAGCAAGTAAATAGGGTGCAAGCTTATTCAAGCTAGGGCACATTGCTTTGGGAAGGTAAACATGGAAAATAATTCACTGACAGATTTGGTAATGCCGGTTACCGGTATTACTAAAAGTACTATTTGAGTCGTAAATTCTTCTGATTCCCCTAACAAATAACGAGCTGTATGAAATTAATCTTGGGGTTTGCACCGATTTGAAACTTTTATTGTAGCCTAATCGGTAGAATCTACCTTCAGGGTCCAATTCTTGGAGATGAGTAAAGAGTGGATCTTCGTAAAAATAGGTTTGATCATTTCTCTAAGTGATAAGTGAATGGTTTTTTTCCCTGGTTTATTTGTTTGTAATGTATTAGAATTAAGTTTGACTCGATATCTAACATTCTGTAGAGGAATTTTATCGGTGAATGAAAGAACAAAGCTTTTGTAGATGATGCGCACACCCCATAGTCACCAATGTAAATATGCTAGTCTATGTTTCACTAATAATCAACAATTATATAAAGATAAATCACATTTAAAGAAATGTTGATGATTTTTATGTTTGGGAAATCCATCAAAACAAATTAGTTAAATTTTTTTATATTTTTTTCGCTGACTCAGGGTTTGCTGGATCTGTTTTATTGTGAAAATGGTAATATTTGTTGGCCACATGAATGTTTGCAAGAGCAGTTCCTAAGTTTCTCTTAACTTCTCAAATATTTCATCTCATTTCATCAGGATATATGAAAAAGATCAAAGCTTATAGACTTAGTGGTGTTGAATGTAGGAAAACAGCTATTTGCTCGATTATACAGTAATTAGTAGAGTATGCAAATGGACTAACCAATATCAGATGACGTTGAACATTATGAAATGACTCATACTGGCTGCCTTATGTGACGTTTGAATTTCTAGGATGGCCAATCTTTGGTTTTGTCTAGGTGGGACAGGAACCTAGGGACGATGATATTTACCTTGGTGTGAGTCTAACAGTTCTGAAGAATAACTCTGAGGCAGTTGTGGTTATAGCCCAGGAAATAAAAGGAAAAAACCCTCAAATGTCGGGAATAATTAGATAAAAGCCGAATTTTTGGCCAGTTGCTAAACCACTATAAGAGGTGTATTTTTCCAAAACTCCCCACCCCTTGCCCCTGTGCCCCCCCAAACTTTACATTCACAGACATTGAGAAACTAGCTTATATCTCCATAACCAATGGTTGTAATGATGTAATTTTTTTTAGTTTTAATCATAAAACTATGCTATACAAAAGTTTTCCTATTAAAATTTGCGCTGATACCAATAGTTTTATCTTAAATTTAATAAAGGCTTAAATAAAATGGAACTTTTATTACTATATATAAAGTTTTAACGTTGTAGCGTGTTTAAAAATGATAATATGGCAATATGTTTTGTGAGAAAGTTGTAGGCTGATTCAAAAGCTTTAAAATGGTATATATATATATTTTTTGCACCCATAACTTTGTCACACAATGAGGCTGAATGGCGCCATCAACACAGTGAGTAATCCTCAAACCACAGCTTCATTGTATTGAAGAATATTGAATTGACAAGTATAACTGCAAAGTTATGGGTATTTTGAAAGCTGTTGATCTAATTCTTCAGTGTATATTTGCTGAAAGGTCAGGGAACTTGTATATGCACTTGAGTACGGTACTACCACCGAAATGCCTCCATATTTCCATGGTGCAGGACACTTACCTTATGCATAGTCAGCCCATATATATGTTCAACAAATGATGAAGATTAGTTCAAAATTATCAGGGAAAGAACTCGATTTGTTTACTAACCAAGGATTCTTTACTGTGAGAAGTGAAAAGTTTTTGTCTGGTACATGGACGGGCATGTGTTTAGAGCAGTGTCTTATTTACTGAACAACATACTGAACTACATGAGTCATGAAAACTAAGAGATCAGTCCGACATTGAAAAGTTCACTTTGTGGCTTAAGCAGGAATTTTTTGGGGCGGTGGGAAGATGGACTCACATTTGGACAAAGATCTAGGTTTTAATTGTTGATAAGAATTAATCTAAAATGTTATTTTATCATCTGTGGCTGATTTAACCATTTTTTTACATTTCACTTTTTACCATTGAGATGGTAAATTATTTTTGATAAGACAAAATTAAAATAAATATTTTATTTAAATGATATAACAAAACATTCAATGAAAAATGTAAAACATTTACCAAAATTAGGCTTAAAATTTTATACAATGTAATTTCGCTAAAATTATTGAAATTATTAGAATTTATATACAAAAAGCAAAGAGAGTCCACTGCAAGAGTTAATGACGCTGTTGGGGCCAAAACCAATACATGCTTTTCATGAACTAATCCTGTAGGAGTAGAACAATTTTGTTAACAATCACCAAGACAACGAAAATAAGTAATTAAATTTGTAACATTTTAGTTTTGAATGTGTAAAACTTTATACAATTTGTTTTGCTCTCCCTTGAGTTTATAATAATACAAACATAATTTAATATTTTGCTAAGCATTTTATGAAAAGGTAAAGTGTCAATGTGTGGAGGGGATGCACCCCTGAACTGCCTGTCAAACATAGGTAGAGGGGATTACCTGTTGCCGTAGTGGTACTGCCCACTACGTGGTATGCCAGTAGTAGTACCATCGACATGAAGTGATATTATCTGAAGTGTCAGTGGAGCAAACATGTTGATATATATAAAATTTTAAAGCTATTGAATCAGCCTACAACTTTCTTACCAAACACAGTCCCATATTATCATGTTAAAACAAGCTACAACATTAAAACCCATTTTATTTAAGCCTTTATTAAATTTAAGATAAAACTATTGGTATTTGCGCAAATTTTAATAGGAACAATTTTGTAGAGTGTAATTTTATGATTAAAACTAAAAAATAATTACATCATTACCACCATTGGTTATGGAGATATAAGCTAGTTTCTGTGAATATAAAGTTTGG
>CABFWO010006158.1:0-38049 GCA_902155825.1 Timema genevievae
TATAGCTGAAGAACTGCTGCTTGAGACTAACCTTGTTTACAGAGCTACGTTGTTCGTGAACGTTCTTGAGGCGATTCCACATCTGAACCGCTGTCTCGCATGCGATGACTGTTTGTAATTGACTATACTCAAGTCCCGTTGAAATTATCAACATTCCTTTTTCATTCCCATCGTTCCATGTCTTAAACTCCTCAACCTCAGTTGCTGGTGTTTGTTTCTTGCCATTTATGATATCCATAATTTTCTCCTCACGCAATATTATCTCCATTTGATATTTCCAGAGTTGGAAATTATTACCATCAAATTTCTGAATATGGAAATTCTTGACTTTATCCATCTTTGTAAGTAACCTTTATGCTCTTTTCACAGAAAAACAAATCCGCTACAGTGAGAATCTCCGAGCACTCACAAAGAAAAAAGACTTTATCGAAAAATGGCGTCTCTCGCGTGCTGGCGTGTCCGTTCACAACGTGCAAATCATTTTAACATTGTACTTTATTCACTAACACATTGATCAGCACTACTGGGCCCATAACCTTTTAAGGTTTAGGATGATAAACCGTACGTAAAAACTTAAATGTTTTAATATTTAATTATGCCTGGTAAAACATTGTTAAATGGTACAGAATAAAGTAGGCTACGTTGTAACCTCACTGACGCCATGTACAAGAATGAAGATGAAGGCGGATAGGATAAAATACCTTCCAGAAGGGAGTTTCTACTATCAATTTGGAAAGTGGAAGACCATTTATACTACATAAATACAACTATACAGTAGGATAAATTATAGTACGAAATAAGACCTTCCAAAACGGGATTACCAAATTCAAGGTATAGTCGTTTTTTCTACAAGCATATAGGGTAACCTAAATGATCGTTTGAAATCTAGGTAAGACTACTACACACAGTAAGGGATCATTCAAACTAATGTAATCAAGTTCTTAGCTACCTTATTTCATTATAATTTTCAAGCTTTCAATACAATATGGCTTATTCATATTATTCTGAAAATAAAAAATATACAAACTAATAACCAACTTATTGTACCCTTAGAAGAATGTAAACAAGATGTGTAATAGCTACATATTTTAATATATCAACAAATTTACTTATATTTGTACAGGATTACCTGTGAAACTGAATTGTATATCCTTAAAATGTTTATTCGCCCAATGGCCAAATGTAATACAATACTTAACTCTTTTCAAACTATAACAATTGCATGCACAAGTGACATGTTTTAACGCAAGAAAATTGAAACAGTTAGGGGAAGGTTGCCTATATTGGACCGGCTCATAATCCTTCGCCAGTTGCACCTACAAAGCCTGTGAGGATGGATTGCTAGTATTTTCACCATCTGATGTAATATATCGTAACTGTCGAGTAAAAAATTGTGCACATATAACACAGGTAAGAGCTATTTTAATACGTTTCTTATATTGTTGGAATGTTTGTCTATATTTTTAGTCATGAGTCGTTTACAGTTAACTTTAAAAGTTCGGTTATGGTTGAATATTGTTTGCAAAATGGCGTTGTTTCCTAAATTAGACCATCAGGGCTGCCTAATTTGGACCGGTCCAATTTAGGAAACTATGAACACAAAGTAGTCCCTAATTTTTTTTCATCTAAACTGGTTGCAGGAAGATGTCAAAAAGAGGCAAATACGGACAGTGGAGTGAAGCAGATTTAGCTTTGGCTGTGAATGCGGTTCGTTCAGCAAGCGTTGGGCTGAATGAAGCAGCAAGAAGATATGGTGTTCCAAAAGCGACATTGAAGCGACACATTAGTGGGCAAAACAAAGGACCTGCCCTTGTTAAATCTTTCGGTCGAACACTTGTCTTCACCAAGGAAATAGAGGAAGAACTAGAGGCACACATTTTCAAGTTCGAAGAAAGAATGTTTGGACTAACAGTAAAAGATGCGAGAAAGCTCGCTTTTGACGTCGCTAAAATACATGGACTTGAACATTGTTTTAATGAGGAAAAAGGCATGGCAAGAAAGAAGTGGTTTTATAAGTTCATGAAGAGGAACCCGAAACTATCACTGAGGCAGCCGGAAGCGACATCACTTGCCAGGATGAAGGATTTCAGCAAAGAACGAAATTTTTTAATCTCTTAGAAGATATAGCGGATAAACATAAACTGAGTGGGACGAGAATCTACAATGTAGATGAAAGTGGTTTCACGACTGTCCAAAAGAAGCCACAAAAGATAGTCAGCCTTAAAGGAAAACATCAGGTTGGGGCAGCAAATAGCGGGGCGAGAGGAGTGAACACAACTGTTGTGTCAGTGCAGCTGGTTCATACATCCCGCCCATGTTCATTTTCAAATGAAAGCGATACGCACCAGAGTTAGAAAGAGGAGCTCCAGCAGGAAGTGAAATATTGATTTCAGATACTGGCTATATAACATCAGAACTCTTCATACAGTGGCTCCATCACTTCAAGAAGAATGTAGTTTGTTCAAGAGAAGACCTTGTACTGCTCCTTCTGGATGGACACACAACTCATAGCAAGAACCTAGAGGCACTTCTATTTGCGCTGGATAGTGGAATTATTTTGCTGCATTTGCCAAGTCATACAACGCACCGCATGCAACCTCTTGACGTTGCCTTTTTTCGCCCACTTGGATGGTACTACATACAGGCACAAGAAACATTTTTACGGCAGAACCTGGGGAAACCAATCACCCAATATGACGTTGTTGCCTTACTTGCGGAAGCATATGGTAGAGTAGCCACAGTGAGCACCCCCGAAAATGCCTTTAAAGCCGCTGTTATCTGGCCTGTCAATTGTCACGTATTCCGAGATCACGATTTTGCTCCTTCAGATGCCTTGAGGCAAGCATCTAATGTCACTGACGTACCCACTCCACTATTAGGAAGTTTCTCTGAATCCCTGAGTAAAGTCCCTCCAGTACCTCAAGAAACAACTGCAACCAAAGAAAACAACAGAATGCCCAAGTCATTACAAGCACAAAGAGAGTTTGGAGAAACAAAAATCAAAATCAAATTAAAAGTTGACGGTGAAATCACAAAGAGCTTTATTTCATGTTAGATAGCGATGACAGTTATGAAGATTTCGTAGCAAGTGGTTCTTCTTTGGGTGGTGATGATTTTGTTGACACGGACGATTTTCAGGATTTTGATGGTAATGAGCTGAAAGAAAAAGACAATGATCTAGTTGGATTGAAATATGAGAAAAGGAAAGCTGTATATTACGTTGGTCAGGTTGTTCAGGATAAAAACAATGCCGGTACCATAGAAATTTCTTTCATGAGAAAGTCAACTAAAATTGAGAACGCCTTCATTTTTTCAATAGCACCTGTTGTTCCGGAAGTGGACGATTGTGACATCTACATGAAATTACCAAACCTACAGAGACACGGTCAAACAAATAGTCAACAGTCCTACATTTTAAATGGAATAGAATTTAATGTGGATGTTCGCTAAAATTTTCTTTATTGTGTTTTTCAACTGGTTTTGTTGTAATTTCTGGACTCTTTTGACTACTATTTTATTTAATCGTGTTTTATAGTTTTATATTTTTAATGTAACATTGAAATTTCATGAAAAATCCTGAGTTTTTTTATCTTCCAACCCATTGGTCCAATTTAGGAAACCCAATGGTCCAAATTAAGAAACCAGTTTCCTATATTGGACCGATTGCACAACTTGAATATTATTTATCCCAACAAATTTTATTACTAGATTAGAACATTAATTTACCGCATATGTGTCATTCAAAAACACAGAAAACCAGGTACAAAATTTGGTAAAAATCAGTCAGAAAACTTGGCGGCGAAAAAAATAAATTGTGAAACTGGTCCAATATGGACACCTTTCCCCTACATTTGTCTCCTCAGAATTAAGCAGACAAAAAACTTGAATGTTGTATTTAAAGTTAATCATGATCATTTCAATTTGTCGCCTAACTACCAATTAAGTAAGTTTGACCCAGGGAGCTATTTGGTGCTCTTTATAACTAAGTTTAGTCAGTATATGTTTGCCTTTGTACTAAAATACCAGACTTGCGAGACGTGAGAAATTCATGGCTTTGCTAAGCGACCTAATTAAGTAATTAGTTTATCTTTAAGCATTTTGCTATTCTGACATTTAAATTGTTACATAGCTTGTGTGGATCAGAAATTCTAGGTGTGGCAACTGATTCTGTTTACTTATTATGAGTGCCCAGCACTCTTCAGATGCTGTTTGGACCTAAGGACACTATAATTGTAATTTACCGTACTGTTGATTTCTTTTAGAGTGTTTAGTTTGAATCTGTTGTTCCACGAGTTATGTTAACTGAAATAGGCATTCCTGATTAAGATTAGGCCTGAGGTTTGCACTATTATATGCCTAGAATTCTTCTGGTCTAAGTCTAGAATATTCATCACTAAATTCTTTCTTTACGGAGTACAACATATGATTTTGAATCTGTAATTCAAGTAAATAATTGTATCTCTTTGTTCTATGTTCATTAAACTACTATTTTGTCATGAAATATTAACTTGTTATGCAAACTTCCTCCTGGTTTCCTTCTATTATCCAAACTGGTTAAAGCGATTGTTGGGTGCGATGCAAGTGATACCTAACAGTGCTAGCTCAGTGAGGTGGTAAGGTCCAGGAGGATTGGAGAGCGGGTTAGAGGGAGAAATGAATTGTTCAGACAAGGATGGCACAGTTAACATTCGCCCTAAAGTTCATCCACGAGCTTTGATTTTAAGAGTACCTGACAGTCAACAACATAAGCATATTGGGATGAACAGGTTTAAATTCCAAATAGGATTTCACTGATTGTTTTGAAATCTGTTAATAAAGAGCTGTATAATGTAGTTTATATTAAAAATCTGTAATTTACTGTCTATATCCACCAAACCAAATGAACTTATAAATGTACATACAGGGTGTACCGCGAAGCAGCCAACAAACTCTGCCAGTGCGTTCTAGATATTATTTGGATTAAAAAAGTTAATATACACATTGGGTTAGTTCAACTACGTTACTGATATGTCATGGTATCGGCTGAACTGCTGTAACCCATCCTTCAGGTTTTTTTTAGTGTATGGCATAGCTGACTGGGAAGGACATGACATCCAATTCAGTCGCCTGTATGCAGATGTTCCCCGGACTGTGCAATAAATTACCATTGCTTTTCGGTGATCTGCACTTGAGTGATGCGCATCAATGCACTGTGTTGCATGTCCCCACTCTTATAAACCATTAGTAGAAGAAAAAGCTGTTCGGTTACTGTTTTCGAATAACTTACTAACAAAGCAGAACAAATTGCTGAAGGTGAATATAGCAAAAATTTCTATAGGCGACTTTACTGTTTCTTTTTCTTGAAATGCGATGGTGTCAAATACCTAGGACCTCTTTAATTTGTTATGATGGAGTTTGAGTTGTCTACTGTCGAGCTGAAGTAGCAAAGACTCCATCATTATTCTGACATCTTTGGGAACAGGTGAAACCCAGTAATTTTTAAAAATTTTATTTATGATATCTGGCCAAAGAACAGGATAGGTACTCAGAATTTCAGTATGCCCTGCTACCAAACCATCTACATTAGCATTGGTATCTGTTAAAATTGCTTCTGCATCAGCAGTAACATGAGGCCAAGACTGCTGAGTGTGACTGTTTTCAGCTTCAGATTACAAATAATAACAATCTGGTCCAACTTCACACTACATCCTGGTTTCCTGGTTATTTTATTAGAAATTGCTTATACTTCGTAACTGTTCTGATAATTTAAAAAATGACTATTTTCTGGGCGTTCCATACCACAGATTGTTCTATAGTACTTTTTTCTTCTTAGCTTTCTCTTGAGAGCACCACTAAGATATTTCTGCTGCATTATTCAGGATACAAAATTAATTAGTATTCATTTTATGTAGCGTGCCAATGGTGGGACTAAACGGCATGCACCACCCGGTAGAAGTCGCACTCCCATGTTGTTCCCACGTGGCTTGTTAGACACCCCACATGACACTTACTATAGAATCACACTTGACACATGTACTGTTAACTTCTCTGCCGGGATCATGGGCTGTTTGTCTTCAGAGTTTGCGAAATGATTTTTTTTTTAAATTATTTCCTCCTCCTCCAAGATATTTTTCCCATACTTTGGACTATGAAATATTTCTCTGGTACAACAGTTGTCTTGTTTCAGGCCTTCTATCAATACCAGTCACATAGCACTCTCCTAAAAACTTCTATATTTTACAGTTATATTGTTGTAGTTTACAGCTCTAGAGTAATGGGAGACAATTGGTGGGTTTGAAAAAATTACTTTGCATATCTGTTTGTTTCTTCCACTAAATGACCAACTAATTTGTTTGTTATCATATATATATATATAAATCATGAAATTGGCTCTTGTAGCCATAACATTTGATATACTAGATTGAAATTTTGGAATTCATTTACAGATTATTTGTGTTTACATTTGTCGAAGCACATACCCTGTTTGTAACTGTGGCAATGTCATATCCATTACCACAATCACTATTCACATCTCTATCACTATCTAGATCAAGTATGTTAGTATCTTCATCTTCACTATGAATGTCTTCAACTAACTCTGAAAGAGTAACATCACTTGCAATTGCGATTTTTCGAGACTCCATTCTAACCCGCCAACTATTTCCATTCTTCATAAAATTTTCTCATTTATTACAACATTCATGATAATAAAATAGCATTGAACTGGTAGCTCCAACTATCAGCTTCAATATAAAGTATCAAACTCACTAAAAGTTTAGTATTTTATTTATAAATGGCATTAAAATAGCTTGGTGCCATTAATAAACATTGGTTCACGCCTGTGCCATGGAACCATGTGGATTGTTCAATGCTTGTGCCAACTAAAGGGTTAAGTGCACCATTTGTATTTATAATTGATGTTTACTTACTTACTCTAAGACAACAGTAACTCAAAAGTTAATTAGTTTATACTCAATTTTGGTATATCACACGCTAAGCCTTATATGTTTCTTTAACACAAACGATTCCTATTGTGGGTTGGTGATCCAAATATGTTGACTATGGGGAATAACTTAACAATTTAACTGAACTTAATGATGTAAATGCCAAAATTTAATTTTAAGTTTTGTGATTCTAGAATTAGTTTGGTAGTGACATCACTGGTGTATCAAGGGCCGGCTCTACTGACAGTACAACATGTGCATTTGCACAGAGTGGCAAGTTTTGGGGTGCAACAAAAAATTAGGAAAATTAAAAATAAGAAAATAATTTTGTTAAAAAAACCTTTTAATTTAATCATTGGTCAGAGGCTTTATCTAAATCACCCAATAAAAACATAATTTTCAATATTTGGTAAGTCATAAAGCAGGGGAGTTCCCTCTCACCACTATTATTCGTAATGGTAATGGAAATGATAATAAATAAAATGGGAGGAATACTCGGGGATGAAAGAATGAAAGCCATGATGATGATTTTATGGTATGGGGGGAGAAAGGAAGAGGAAGTACAGGAACAGCTAGGAATGGAATGAAAGAGTGAAAGTGTATTGAATGAAATCTATCATGGCGAAATGTGAAGTGATGGTAATGGAAAGAGGATAAGGCCTAGTAAAGCTATAAAGTTGGAGTATTGCTGAGAAAAGTACACAGGTGTGTAAAAGACCTGCTTGTGAGAAGAGAAGTGCCCATGAAGTGTAAGAAAGTGTTGTATAGGGTGTACTTTGTACCCATTGTCACATATGCTGTAGAAACATGGACATTGAATGTAAGAGAGACTAGGCAAAGTGGACCACATGGTAATGAAGTTTGTGAGGAGCATGTTAAGTGTCATAAGGAAAAACAAGATTAGGAATGAAATTATCTGGGGAAGAGTAGGAGTACAAGAGATAATAGAGGAAGCAAGACTGAGATGGTATGGGCATGTAATGAGGATGGAAAAATAAAGGATGCCAAAGAAAATGTTGAAAATGAAGTATGTAGGGAAAAGACTGCAAGGGAGGTGAAGAAAGAGATGGGAGAGGTGGATAACATAAAGTGTTCAAGTGAGAGAAGAAGAATGGAAGAAATTAAAGAGGAAGATGGAGGCATTTTACTAATCTGACCAGACCACAGGCTGTAAACAGTTGATGGTTATAATGATACAGTGGTGATTTTGTTTCTTGTTTAATGGGAATCCAGTGCTCTGGTGATTTGATTTTACATCCATTATTGTTTCTAGTCTTTGGCCTGGGTCTTTTTTTTTTATCCAAGCCAAATGGTATGAAATGTTCTGCTAATTACCAAGTTAGGTTTAGTTCCATTTGTAATTTTAGCAGTTTTGAGCAAATAAACATGACATAGTTTAGAGTAAAAACTTTGGAAGGTTCTAAACTAGGTTAAAATACCTCTTTTAATACACAATTTGATCTATTGTAATTTAGTTAAAGAATCATAGTCAGGTTATTAGAAAGGATTTTAATGTAGGTTAACTCATTTTTATTTGCCATTTCTTATTTTACATTTTATATTGTAACTAGGAATGGACACTATAAGCCCTTGTTTTCTTAAGGATAATTGATATTCAAGTTTAACAAAAAATGTTATTTTAATCTTGAATTTTCATTTAAAGCTATTATGCTGCTTATGTTTGTCTAACATAGTTTTAGGAAAACCCTAGTCAGACCCAAAACTATTTGCTAAGCTTTTAGAAATATAACATTATGTTTTGAATAAATACGATTTGATAGCTTTAAATTTAAAGGCTCACATTAATATCTACTCATGCGAGTTTACAGTTGATTGTATTGAATAGTGAGACTCATTAAATTATTATATTAAAAAAAAAGAAGTGTGTTCTTCAATAATAATAATTTCTCTAGCAAATTCTTACAGAATACAATTATACAGCTAAAAATAACATGATTCCTCAAAGCATGATTTTGCGATATTTCATCTTGGCCATATTAGGACTAATAAAATATATTTTTATAATTAATGAGCTAAATGGATATTTTTATCTGAAATATTAAGTGCTGCTGAACAAGTGATTGTAGCAATCTTAATGCTGTGCTTCACGCCAAAACATTTTCTAATCTAAATGGATATTTAAATAAAATAAATATATTTTACATTTGCTTAACAAATTATTTCATAAATCTAAGTACAGTAATTTCTTTTTAGGTGTTCCACCAGAAATATAATAAAACTGGTATAGTCATATTTAATAATTATATTAAATCAAAAGTGAGGTTATAGATTAAAAAGTAAAGTTTTTAATATTGAAAGCTCTATGATTTTTAAAAAAAGTATAAACTGTGATAATAAACACGAACCATACATTGAGAAATATTTGTCCTCAAGAGTCAAAATTTACGAATGTATGTATCAAATTACAATTAATAATCCTCTTCTAGAATAAACTTAAATAGTTTTGTCACAAATTTGTTCTTTTTTCTTTTATAAATCTAGTCAAGTGCATTCCAAAACATCTAATTTGTAGTCAAATATGAGCGACACTAGAGTAATGAAAGCAATTGAACGTATAAGAGGAAGTGGAGCTAATCAATCACACTAAACTTACAACTAAAAGATGCATTATTTTAATAGTTATATCTTTTGTAAAGCTATTAAACCAGAGTTAAAAAAAATAAAACAAAATTACATAAAGTAATAAATTGCTAACAAAAATAACTTTGCTATTTGAGTGTTTTCAAGTTTTATTCATGAGTAACTACTTTTTGCGTTTGTACTCATGTGAGCTATTGCTGTCACTGGACTTACGTTTTCTTTCTGTCTTATCACTATGTCTGTTACTAGTGCGCTGTCCTTTTTCCTTTATCTTGCCCATCTCCCGGTGTAAGTCCTCTTGATATCTCTGATGATTAACATTATCAATGTTTTCATTTCTCTCCCTGGCATACTTTCTCAGTTTATTTTCTGGCAAACTATTTGCAAAGGGATCAAAGATATTTTTACCGTTGACTAAAGCCTTGATCTCATATTGAGATTCTGGATGTCTGGCATGATTTGACAAGGCATTACTAGATTCTGCACCATCAAACTTTATGCTTCGACCTAAGACACGTTCCAAATCTCTCCTCCTATCATTGTCAGAGCTAGCGTGTTTTGAAATCTTCTCACGTTTATGTGGTGTCACATTTTTTTCTTTTCTATGTTTCTTATGCTTATTTTTTTTATTTCTTTTAAATTCTTCGCTATTGCTGCTACTGCTACTATCTTCCGAAGTTTTTGTTTCTTTATCGAGATTCTTGATTTTTTTATGTTTTGCCTTCAAAATCTTTTCTTTTTTCTCAAGTTTTTCCAGCTTCCTGCAAAATAGATAATATTGTATTCAGTACAAAACAAAGACAAAGCACAATGAAACTAAAACTTTACAAAATTATAGCAAAAAGAAAAGTCCTTGTTAGCTTTTGAATTAAATTAGTTTTAATGTTTGTATACCTCTACGAGTCATAGTGGGAAAGACGAGGAGGAATAGAGTTAGGAATGAAAATGTCCGACAGAATGTAGAAATAGTTGCTGTGCCGTGTTGGAGATGGACGGCAGGAGGGAAAAGACCAAGAGGAAACTCGAGAGAGGGAAAGGATGCCAAAGATTCGGCAGCTGAGAGAGGCGGGAGCATTGACTGACAGACTGAAGTGGAGGATGTTGGTCCTGTTGACAGATGCAAACGTAAATGGGAAATGTGGAAGAAGAATGTAGGGAGTCATATATATTAAAACTGGCTCAGTTAAAAATAATGCTTTTTTATTCAATCAGGGGATTGATTGACTTCTATATTGGCAAACACTTTAAAAGTAAAATTAGTTTTCATCAACCAATAGGTCTAGTGTTGACAAAATTCATCCCTCAAATATGAATTCTTTAACTAAGAAGAAAACAAATTTTTAATTTAAAGTTACATTCCACAAAAATAAAAGTAGGTTTATTTTATATAGATGAATTAAATTTGTTTCTTTTCTGTTATATAGAAGCATAAAATGTGAAATGTTTTATTCTTGGTTTAGTAGCAAAAGTGTATAGTGTGAATTGTGTTCATCTTTGTCCAGTGGTAGAGTGTATCGTGTGAAATGTGTTCATCTAAAAACTTGGCTAATCTGTCTAAGATTAGTGAAGCGAACACTCTTACAATTTAATGTACATGGCCAGCAAAACTCACAAGATGCAAAGGATAGTTAAATTTGAAAAAGACAGGATAATATAACTTGTTTTTACTCCCCAAATTAATTTAAATAAATATTCTTGGAGCGAAACAATAGTCTCTACTAGGGCACTGGGAGTACTCGGTTTTTGAGCTTCGAGCCAAGCTCGTCATTTAAGATCGAAAGTTTTGTAGGCTCATCATTTTCGAGCTTTCACTTGATGTACTTAATAATAAATTTTTAAAACACAATAGTAAGCATAGGCTATTTAATTGAGATAATATTGGCATTTCCACTTATAAATCATTCGGTTACTTAACAAATTGTTAAGAATTAATATTAATTTTCACATTAATAACATAATAGAGCTTTAAAACCACTTTCAACCGATAAATGTATTCAATATTGTCGTCCATTTTGAATTATACTTGATTGAAGTTGTTTATTTGTATTGCCATGACAAAGCAATGAAAATAAAAATAGCTAAGAAGATTACTAAATAATTGAATGATTCTTTTTACTACTTTTACCTGATCCCTTTCTAAAATAATAATTTATGTTAAATTAAAAATTTAATATCAAGAATATATTATTATATTAAATGTTTTCTACAAAACTAGCACTAGTTTAGTTACTATTTAGTTATAGAATTATGTTGGTCAACCTGTCTAAAATCAATGTTGATCTTATTTATTGCAATACATATTTTACCAAACTTGATACATTTATATTAAAAAAGCATTTACTCTTTCATATTGTTTGATAGAAATATTATTTTTAATTGTAAAGTATTAGCATCAACTTTTATAAGCATTCAAAATTGAATTGAAGTAAATTTATCAATATCTAACGAGAGCCCATACAACGCACATGTGCAACTGCACAGAGAGGAATGGAAATGGAATAGAAGACGTGTTCATGCACAATTACACTAAGGAATAATAAACTATATACGAAATACTTCAAATTTCTAACTGTTTATGATTCTTACGTTTTCTTATAGGGTAAATTAAGTTACTGAAACATATTTTGGGTAATATTAGCTTATTAAAGAGTCAATTTTATTAACTTTTTATCAAGACAGTGTAGAAACACTCTACAGTAATGTAAAGTGATAGTGAAGGAAGCCAACCTGAAAGGAAAGTTATGTTAGGTCTAGATATAAACAAACACACTTCTCTATTTTCTTTCTACACTTTTACACTTCCCACGTCTTCAAACTTCCAAAGTTGCACATTGTTTTGAATTTTTGGAAATATTTATTTTTCATATGAAGAGACATGAATGAAGAAGTAATATTTCTGAAAATTCAAAACAATGTGCTGCTGTGTAAGTTTTGAAGAAGTGGTTAAGGGTAAAAATGTTTGAAGAAATGAAGAGAGAAGTGTGTTTTCCTACCTAGACCTAACCTAACTATCCTTTCAGGTTGACTTCCTTCACTATCACTTACCTTACATTATTGTGCAGTGTTTCTACACTGTCTTGTTATACATTTCCAAGCCATCATGCAATTATTCATTTTTTAAAAATAATTGTTAGTGTAATTTTAATGTCCTTAAAGATATGAGTGTTGAAACCATTTTAATGATTTTTTCTATTAGACCCTCTATTTTTTGTGTTGTTATTATTTTAAATTTTTTTAAAGTGTTATTTATAATTTAAAAACCGATATTTCCGTTTATTAACTTTTTTTAAAAAAGTATTTATATTTATAAAAATGAGCTTCATTAATATTTTAAGAACATGTGTTTTAGAATATTTTTTAAATATGAAATTTTAAAGATGTAATATACCTATTTACATTTAAAATAGAGATGTCACGATACCTCTTTTTATCGATTCTGATTCTTAAGTTCAAGCTCGATTTTTTGATTCTCAATCCCGATTCTTGAACCTTTTTTTCATTATCTTTCCAGGTATCCAACCTCATATAAAAAAATTAGGTATTCAACTTTATAGCATACCAAAAAACTAAAAAAAACTTTTATGGTCATAATTTTTTATTTTAACAAAGAAAAATATCAATTTTAGTAAGTATTAAATCATATAATCAAAATAATAAAATAATTAGGAATTACATTATAATAAACATGTATTATTACCTACAAATAAATTATCATTGAACCAAACATTTCTAAATAAAAAAAATTAAAACAAATGTAACACGTGTATCCCAAATAGGACTGGTAAAAGAAAGTGCACTATTTTGACTTAATGACATTGGAAATAAAACTTAAGTACCATATTGGTAGCAAGCAAACAAACAAAATAATAACTATAGATATCAGATAATAATAATTGTAGACATCACTTAATTTTTAAATTGTAAGAAAATTAATAAAAAAGTAAAAATATATTTGCTTAGGCCTATAACATTTGTCGCAAATAAAACTGTAAATTTGTTAAATAAAAGAGATTACCTTTGTAAAAACAGTAACAAACTTTTTTTTTTAGATATTTAATAATTGTCATTGTATCGAAAATTTCAAGTGCCTGATACCCTATTCCCCCCTCAATGCGAAACTTGGATTTGATCAAACACACTAAAAGTCTTCAAAACTTAAAATCAAACAAAAAATTCAAAGAAACTCGAAATTGATACAATAAATTGCAGATTTTATAACAAAAAGAAGAACACATTTCACACTTTACACAAATTTAAAGTTGTTCGCCATAATTGGTCCAACACATATTAGATTGCCAGAAATTAGTGAAGAAGTTTTGGGAACAATATATCGGATTATGCTCTAAAACTATTGAATTAAACTAAATATAACTTTTTTGCTCTGTTTTTATTAATTACGTTGATTTTAGTTCTTTTTTTTATTAAACTTGTCTTATTCAAAGAGCTAAAAAAAACATTAAAAATTGAAAAGCAACCAAGAATATAATTACAGGAGAGCGGCCATCTTAATTTAATCTAAATATCGTAGCGTTTGATATACACGGTGTGATTTTATATCAATTGTTTGTTTAGAATCGATTCATGTGTTCTGACAATCTCACAACTTTTACTTTAAAAAAAAAGTGTGTCAAAATTGTTAAGTTTCTACCTTTTGTTACTGTCATAATGTCAGGTCATATTATATTCGAGATTATTTATTTTTCATGTAGAACATCTCAACATTTTAGGGATCATATTATATTCCGGGTTTTACTATATTATGGCCAATACGGTATATTTACAATTTGCTGGCATTTAAGTGAAATGGCAACTAAACTAATATGAGAGATAATCGATTATTACCTATTCTGAATGTTACCGTTTTGATTAGTTGCCAGTTTTATTGAGAGCTAAGAATCGAAGTAGCAAGAATCGTAATAATAAGATCGATTCTTTTGATACCAGTCAGAATCGAGGGTATCAAGAGCCCTAATTTAAAATAAACAAATATATAGGCTACTCTTAACATTTTAAAATTATATTCAAATATTCGAACTCGATTCAAAGTCCTGAGCTTTTAGAAATACTCGACTCGAGTTCGACTCAAATGAAAAAACCCAAGCTCGCAGACCCCTAGTCTCTATTCTTGTTACATTAATTCAAACCAAACCTAATTATAATCATGTGTTAAATACAACCAGCAACACAAATATGAACCAGCTGGTTATTAACTAATAGTACTCAATCTGCTTTGGTGGTCAAATAGTCTTGAGTTGTCACTCTCATAAGAGACTGGACTGCCGATGACAAGGAGATTGGAAGTTCTAATCCCTAACACATTAGAGCAACTAGTACATATCTGCACAACCCAAATGGGTAAGACACAGTACTAATAAAATACAATAAAAAATAATGGTACGGACTAAAATAACAAAGATGGAGAAAGCCCGTGTTTCAATGTTTTGTGTATGTGTTACCATTTATTCCTGGGAAAGTTAAGATAGGTGTATGAAGCTTGTCTATCTTGTTATAGACATATTTATTCTAGTGACTGGTAAAATAAAACAAAACAAGGCTGAGATATGGAAATGTAAATATGAGAAAAATCATAAGTATATATTTAAAAAAAAAAGAGCTAATATGAATTTACATTAAAAATAAGTGTTAACAATAAACATGAAATTCTTTATTTTTTATTAACTATACTATTTTGATATGAAGGCAGAGTCTGAACGGTTCATATTTACTTGAGAAGTTTTCGCTTCTGTTTGGTGGACAAAGATTTGAGAAAATCCATTTCACTCTTCTTTGCTTTCCCATCATCTTCCTCATCATCATCATCACTGCCCACAAGTTGCTGGAACATAATAATCACATGTGATACCATTCTGTGGCACCTAATACCCAGCCAATTATTGAAAATTATATACCGCTTTGACTTTTGAGCTATTTGGAATAGTTGTAATGTTTTGTTCATAGTCGAACTCCGAAAAAAGAAAAATAAACATGGTCATCAAAGTATTTTTATTAAATAATAATTTCCCCACAATTGTAATGTTTTGTTCATATTAAAACTCCGAAAAGAGAAAAAAGAAACATGGCAACCGAATATCTCTCGTGACCAGACTGGATTGGCGTCAGGGACGCGTAAACAAAACAAAACAATACAAAAAAACACGAACAAAGAATGCACATGCACCACAGAGAAAACAATATTCTAGCGGAGATTGAAGACCTCCGCTCGATTCAAATTTACAACACAGTGAATTAAACATATCAAAGATAAACTAATAAATATGTGAAGCATATTTATTAGCTGAGAGAGGGAGAATAACCATTATCTAAGGATTTACAAAAGTATACATTACATAGTCCTTGACAGATTTTTTAAAATTAGACTTCTCTACAAGCTATTTAGAGCAATCCTCCACTATAAAAAATTTCAAAAGAAACTAACTAATATAAATAATTTCCACCAAAAATATATCAAAATTAATTATTGTATTTGTATGTGTCAATAGTTGTTCAAATCTTTCCTCTTAGATTCGATATAAAATGTAATTTGCACCCCCTACCCCCTTTCCATCTATTTTTTTAAATGTTTTTATGATACTATTACTATAGTTTATTATTTATATTATGTTTGATAATGTAAAAAAGTAAAAACTTTTACAAGTACCTTATTAGTTTGAAAATTAAAATATATTTTTAATCTAAAATTATTCTAGAGTGTCATTTTTATATTTCCCATTCCTATCTCAATATTTTGACTCAATTCCCATCCTTCCCTGGTAAACGTTTGCAAGGTAAGAACCTGTTTATTTCCAAGAATTTGGTTGTGGTTATAGAGAGGAGTATGCGAAGTCTACTTTTTCAATATGAAGCAAACTCGAATCGACTATATGAAATATTCTCAAAACAGAATTGGGCATTAGGAACTCAAAAATTCATTGCCACACTTATAAAAAAAACTCGAGTATATTTTGTTAGTTGTTTTATGATTGAAAAAAATATTATATTTTGGTTATTTATAACGGTTTGCACTAAAATTACTTAGAAAATGCTTATATTGCATAATTGTTTTCTAATATTTAATTATGATAAATTAAGTTATTATGACAACTTACAATTCAATTAACATTTTTTCCCATTTGAATGTTGTCTTGTATTGTACATAACAGTAAAGAATAGCAATAAATAACCATTATTGGCAAAGATTTATAACAATTGTTGAAGGAGGAATTTTTTCGAAACAAAGTCGAATCTGATATTTGTTTCGAAGCTTCACACATGCCTGGCTATATACTATATTACATAGATGAGGGTATTATTTACAAGGAAGAAGGTGCAATAAAAAAGGAATAGGAATAAATAAAACATGATTTTTAGTATAAAAAGACAAACCAAGTTCAATGTAGATGCCACTAGACAAAACAGTCATGTTTGACTCTTGAGGCAGAACGATCATTACCATCCAACCAGCGAGTCTAGGTTTTGTCCTATCAAAACTCTTCAGGAAGGAATGTGAAACAAGCAACACAATACAACATTGTATTTATGTGTCCCATTATGTTTTAAAAAGTTACATCGCACACTTCTCACTCTCTTTCTCCTCAAGAGTTTTAATAATAAAAATTTAAAGATTGGGCAGTGATTTTTTTTTGGTAGCTATCAACTCTCTATATTGTAAAAGCAACAATATTTATATTCCCATCTTTTTTTTGTAGCGTCTTCTAGGTATAATATTATGTCTGGTGAGATTTTTTTTTATGGCACATATGACCAGGAGGGACATGACATCCAAGCTTGGTCACTTTACGTGGACTATTAGCTGCGCTGTTGGCACAGAACGTTGCGCAGGATACATCATAAGAGGTTGTCTACACGTCATACCCGCAATGAGATGTGATGATAGTTATTATGATGTTGGGGAGACGGAGTGAGTCTTAACCTAACTTAAGCCTAACTAACCAAACCCTGGTGACCGTTGGGATTATTCTCCTAAAGGGTAAAATACCAAAGGTGCCAGCCGGGAATCGAAACTGGGCCCCTAGACTCGTAACCAGATCCACTAACCACTACACCACGGAGCTGGTTTTTGGATCAATAACACCATAACAGGAGTTTATACCTGGTTGACTGGGAAGCGCATGTGTTGCTGCACGTTCAAGGCACTTTTCTTCATGGCTAGACCATCGTCCCTCATCTGCTGGACAAGAATAAGGGGATCCAGAGATGGGATCGTGTTGTCAGCAGAAGAAGACAGGTTGTACATTGGACATTCCTTGTCTGCATATACAAACATATTATCATACACCCGGCCTGGTTTTATCATTGTGATACCAATAACAATATGTATAATAAGACAGTGTAGAAACACTTTGCACTAATGTAAACTAAGTGGTACAAGGAAGCCAACCAGAAAGAATAGTAAGGCTAGGCCGAGGTAGAAATAAAGACACTTCTCTCTTCTTTTCTTCTTAAACTATTGCACTATTACACTTCACACATTGTTTTAAATTTTCGGAAATATCCCTTTATCGTTTGAAAAAAAACCCATTGAAGACATATTTCAAATCATTCTAGAAACATATAGTTCAATAGATTATCTTTGTGTGTTTTCAATGTGTCTCTTCAAATGATAAAGGAATATTTCCGAAAATTTAAAAACAATGTATGAAGTTTTATAGTCCAATTGTTTAAGAAGAAATGAAGAGAGAAGCGTGTTCTTCTATCTAGACCTAACCTAACTATCCTTTCAGGTTAGCTTCCTTCACTATCAATTACTTTACATCATTGTACAGTGTTTCTACACTGTCTTATTATACATTTTCAAGCCGTTAGGCTCTATTTATTCGTTTTATTAAAAAGTTATACAAATTTTTAAAACACATTTTTGTTTGTAAATCTACTAAAATTGGGTCGAATCCACTATTTTATGAATCCAAATCTTAGAAAAAAATAATGAACATAAAAAGAAATATAAATATAAGAGATTAATATAAAATACAAATAATAACTAAATGTTAACATTCTTTCTTATAATCCATTCAATATAACATTCATACATTCAGTTGAGTGTTAAATTACTGGTCTGGGACCTGGTTGTTAAGATCATCCTATAATTATAATGGGTTCTGAACCACCACTATGCAGTATTAGAGCTATAAAACAAATTTCACCTGAAAAAACAAATATATATATATATATATATATATATTTATTTAAGGATTTGAGTCGAGTCCTAAATTTACTTGAATCCTTGAATCTCTAATATCCTTAATGATTCAGAAGATTCGAGGGGCTCATCCCTAAAATTTACAAATGGTTTTACAAATTATTAATTGAATGGATCCTTAATTTTAAAAATTCTGTAGTAGGAAAATGTTTGGAAAGAAATTAAAATAAATAAGTTTGTTCATAGTGTACCGTCTACGTCACACCTTGTGGTTTAGTTGGAAGGTGTGCCGCTAGACGGCACCTCGCTCACTCTGTGGAGAGGTCAGACAAGTGAAAGTGACGGACAGTATAGCGGAGGTAGAGAAACGATACGGACAGTCTAGCCGAGGTTGGAGGACGGAATGGACGGTGTTGAGAGATAAAAGGAAAGACAGTGCGGGATAGGATATGCTAGACGGAGTTTTCAATAATGTGTAACCGTGTGTGTATTCGACCTTGTGAATAGAAATAAAGCAACAGTGAAATATAACGAGGTTGTTGGTCTCTATTTGATTAACAAATAAAACGTCCCCCAAGTGGTAACATATAATAGGAGTAGACCGTTATAGGCAGTGACGCATCGGCAATTAAAGGTATCGGGGAAATGTACCCAGCGGCAGCAAGAAAGGTACAATAGATATCAATTCAGGAGAGTAAATATAATAATGCCAAATTATTTAAGGAACTTCCTCTCAAAAATAAATCACCAACATCATCAACTGTTTTCAGCCTAAGGCCGGGTCAGTTTAGTAAAATGCCTCCACCTTCCTCTATCCTTTCACCGTTCTTCCTCCTATAAATTCTTCCATTCTTCTCCTCTTACTTGAACCCTTTCTGTTTTCTGCTCCTCCCATCTCTTTCTTGGCCTCTCTTGTGGTCTTTTTCCTACATAATTAATTTCTAACATTTTATTTGTCATCATCCCTTTTTCCATCTTCATTACATGCCCATACCATCTCAGTCTTGCTTCCTCTATTATCTCTTGTACTCCTACTCTTCCCCAGATAACTTCATTCCTAGTTTTGTTTCTCCTCGTGACAGCTAACATGCTCCTCACAAGCTTCATTACCATGTGGTCCACTTTGCCTAGTCTAACTTACATTCACTGACCATGTTTCTGCTACATAATTATGTGAAAATGGGTACAAAGTATGCCCTGTACGACACTTCCTTACACTTCAAAGGTACTTCTCTTCTCTATAGCAGGTCTCTTACACACCTAAATAGAAAAACTCTCCCTGTTGTCCTATTATCTTAGATCCTCTCTACTTCCACCTTTTGCCTCAATTACGCTTCCAAGATATTTTATGTTCTGTACTGTTCTCAAATCTACTCGATCTAACCTTACAGCTTTACTAAGCCTTACCCTCTTTCTTGTCATTACCATCACTTCACACTTTGCCAATCATCATTCCATTCTTGTAGCTATTCCTCTATTTCCTTTTCTTTTCTCCTCCATACCATCGAGTCATCAGCAAACTTCATGGCTTTCATTCTTTCCTCCCTGAGTTTTCCTGCCACTTTGTTCATGACTATTTTGATTACCATTATAAATAGTAGTGGTGAAAGTGCACTACACTGCTTCACTCCATTTTTTATTTAGAATACATGCTTTTCACTCTCACCACAACTCCTCTTTCCACTTGAAACTCCTCCATCGCTTTCCAAATTTATTTCTATCCATGCTAACATATCATATTATATCATTATAACACTGTGTAAAATCAACTTATTGTGATTCATACTCGGAAACAGCTGAACATTTTCAGCTCAGCAACTCTGAATAGTGTGGCCAACTCATCATTATCAACATCTTACATAAAAAAACTGTCATAAGTGGAGTTTGTAACTTATGTAGGTAGGTTTAATACTCCTCCCCCAACCACCATCTCAACATACCTACTTACTCAAAACATTATTTGCTAACTATGAAGGGTTTTAAAGAAACAACAGGGGTGGAGGGGTGTCTAGATCCCCCTAACAAAGTAGCTTTCTATGCCATTGGGCATTAGAAACTCGAAAGTTCACTACCACACTTATAAAAGTACACCACCTATCCCTATCTTGAGCTAGTTCCATCCAGTCAACCACATTACACCCTATCTTGAGCTAGTTCTATCCAGTCCACCTCATTACACCCTATCACTATCTTGAGCTAGTTCTATCCAGTCCACCTCATTTCATCCTCTTTCATGACCATTCTAATGTTATCCTCCCATCTGCTTCTAGGTCTTCCCAATGGTCTCGTCCCATCGGGGTTGCCAGTAAATACCCTAAACGTGGTTCCAGATTCCCCCATTTCCGGTGAATGTCCTGCCCACCTTAATCTAAGAGGCTGTATTTAAGTGATTTTTACAAATCTTGAATCTCTTGAATAACATAAGATTTGAGAGTCCCACCTCTAATTTAAATAAATTATAACCTAGAAAGTGATCTGTATTGATCATGATTTTGTTGATTGTGTCAAACACACTCCAGTGTTTGTTTTTTTTTCAGTGAAAGTTTGGATTTAATTTAAAATTCTTTTCACATGACTTTATTCAAAATTATGCAAACCATATTTAAAATATAAATACAAGTAATACCTAGCTATAGTAAAAATGTAAGTACTGTACCTGTATTTATGTGCCCCCATTTGTGGCACTTTATACATCGGACATTGCGAACTTGTATCCCAAATGGCTGGTCTCTAATTTCAGAGTCACCTTTACAGTAGCTGAAAGTAGAATAATACATAAATGCTGCCTCAGTATTTGTACATTATGGGTCGGTAAGTGTGACACGTGTTAGAGGGGGTGGCAATGCGACATTAAAATAATATATTGACTTTTGAGAATTGAGATTAGCATGCCTGAGACAACTGAGTTAAAATAGATTCTCAGTGTGTATTAATTAGAAAAAAAAAGTTAATTTTACTATTTTAAACAATAGTTGAATATTTTTTTAGGTGAATACGTGAAAATTCCAGAAATTTGATCAAATTCCCTGACTTTTCCTTGTTTTCCAAGTCGCTGGACACCCTGCATGAAACCAAAATGGTGAACACAAGGATGTGGAAGTAGGCCTAAAAATTAATTTCACCTAAACTTATTTGCCCTAACGCCACTTTGCCTGAAGTCATTTTGCCTAAAACTACTTAGTCTGAAGTCACTTGGATTAAAGACATATAGCCTAAAACATCAAGTTAAAACCTTGTGCATCTTTGGAAAGTAAACGGTGAAGAATGTTAGTTGTTTATCTGAATATAGATATCACAAGTGATGCAGGGTATGGCAGTTACAAAATTTATAAAAATATTAATATTTGAGAAATGTTGTCATTTGTCCCTTCTGCTCATTAAGGTTTAAAATAAAGTAAAAGTAATTTTACTGTAAAATTTCTATTTCTTAGTAAACCTAGAAGTAAAAAAATCACTAAAGCGATGTTAACTACTCAGTAAAATCTTTTTTGAGCTATTCTTAAATTTAAATAACACAGGTGTATTGTGTGCACCTCAATATCTGAGCGCACATAGATATGAACTTGTGTTTCACCCGCATCAATGGGTGCACGAACTGAGTATTAACCTCTGGTTGGCCGGTGTCAGGGTGATCACAATTTTACTATCAGCAAGTTGTAATGAGGATGCTTTCTCTTACATAGTTTCCCAATCTCCTTCTCCTTCAAGGTGAATGTTGGTACATTTCATTAGGGCTGGGCTGATCATTTAGTTTATTTTCCTTGCAATATTACCAAGCTAGTATAAAAACATGGTGTCTACTCAACTTGACCAATGAAATTCCTGACTTTTCCCCTGATCATTTCCTAAAATTCTCGACTCTAAAGTATGCCACACCCTATTATCCCCCTCACCCCAACAGTTTTTTAAAATCTTTTTTATGGATAATAATAAGTTTTAAAATTTATGCGAGCCATTCTTTTATTTGTATTAATATGGTCTACTAGGAATTAGAAAAATTATAAAATATATTACACAGCTACAAACAAAAAAAGACAGTTTGAATCACATTGTAATTTACTCATTTAAAGATTATTATATTTCATATTTTGAGTAAAACAACATTCTCCTGGATATTTTTTTAAATTTAACAAATTCCCCGACTTATTCCCGTTTTTCCCCCGACCACTTCGAATTCCAGTTCCTCTGATTTTCCTGGTTGGTAAACACCCTGACAAAACAAAAATAATCTTGATAAAAAAACTTAAAATATAATGTAGCAACTATTTGAAAAAGGACAGAGGCTCGTACAAGGTAGGCAAGTCCTTAGACCACTTTGATATAAATCTAACATGTTGTGGAACAAAGTATAAAAAAACTGTGTGGGATATAATAATAATAATTATTATTTTTTATTTATTATATTATTTTTATGATCTCCAATTATCTTAGCTTTCACTAAACTTTTAATTTTGATATTGATATATCACTCTTGAACCGTAATACGTTGCTGGTTAAATAGATTTGATGTATATGCAAGTATGTTGTGGGTGCCACAGTCACAAAGTTATATATAGAGTTCATACGGCACACACTCAGCGATCTGACAAGAAGATCCTGTTCCCAAGTCCTCTGGCTAGCCTTCACCTTCAGTTCTTTATGAATACATATACTAAACAAATTGAGTAATATTTCAGCATACTCAAACAATAAATATCTGTAGTAATTTAGTGTTTGTGTATGTGTTAAAATGTGTGTTTGACTATTTCTACTATAAAAGACAGAATAAAGAAAGAAGATGTCACCTTTGTGCATTGGATTTTTCCCACATTTTTCCTCTTTCCCTATGTGGGCTTTCTTCATCAAACTTACACTTATTAGTTTATTTTTCCTTTTTTTTTATTTTTATCAATTTCCATTATTATAAAATTATTTATCCACTGAGCAACCTCACTGTTGTTATGGTTTTTCAAGTATCCCTGAGGGTGTTAAGTCAACTCACTCCTCTCTGGGTGCGTTGAACTTCCTCTGCCACTCAAACTTGTATTCCGGCTCATCGTCTTCTCTCTCCCGCTCCTTCTTGGTTCCTGGCGGAGGCTCGTACATAAAGTTGACACTCAGCTTGTCCTTGCTTTCCTTGCTCAGCAGGGCTCTGAAAACACACAGCACTAGCATCACGAGTTGACAACGTATTTGGAATGAATCACTCCTCTTGTGGCAAAATAAATAAATTAAAGCACTAAAAAGATCTAAAGTTATTAAATTTACTGTACAAAACCCCAAATGACCAGTTTCAAGTGTGTTAGTCAATGACTGATCTTAAATAAATTGTGGCTGTAAAGTATTTTAAGGCCATGACAATATTTTTAAAAACATAACCAAAATATTTATATGTTTATGGTTATTTATGTGTTTTTTTTAGTACCACGTCATACTACCTGTTAGGGTTGAACGCAGAGCTGTGGATTTGGAATCGGTAAAAATGTAACGGCTCCGGTTTTAAAATATAAACTTATAATATTATAATATATGGTAAATATTGATATCATTTTAATTTTATACTTTTTTTAACTATTCAAGACCAATATTTGTAATTTGGATTGACAAATTTATTTAAATATAAATTCAAAGTACCAAAGAAGCTTTCCATAAAGTCATCTGTATTTGAGTATTTTACTGGACTAAATTTATTATTAATTAATATACTTTAGCAATTTGTGAGGGAGTCCGAGTCGAAGGCTTGGTGTGCCGACTCCACAACCCTGATTAAATGCAGTGTTCTTATTTCACCAATGTGTTTAGGATAAGGAAATTGAATTGAGAGGAAGTGTTTCTGGAGGGAGAGTGGAAAACCACTCTCAGTACACCCAACCATGATCTGAGTCCCAGTTTCCCTGCCGACGGCAGTCCAGTTGATTGTGAGTGACACCTTAGACCGTGTGGCCACCAAAGTTGGAGTTATTAATGTTGATCTTCTAATATTATGGTTGGGACATCAAGTAGATGGAACTTTTTAAAATTTCTATATTTCCTAAATAAATAGTTTGACCTACTTGTTTGTGTATAGGTCTTGTTCTTTCTCGTACTGCACCCTCAGCTCCTCTTGTTTCTTTTTGTAAGAATCAGCTTTTTGCTCGGCCATCCATACCTACACACACAGTGGACACAATTACTTACCAGAGGTCAATTATGACAATATTTTTAATGTTGTAGGTCATTCCAAATGTATTTTACCAATTTTAATGCTACAATTTCTCACTTGTATACTTTTTAAGACATTTATATGCTATTGGATCTACATTCATATTGAATGCAAACAATCATGAATGTGCATTTCCATCGTTCCCTTTTGTCAACCTATTGCCGACACTACGTTACTAAATATGGCCCAGTCTGTAAGAAAGTAGGGCCTGCAATATTGAAGTGTGTACTAAGTGTTAACCCTACATTGTGCAATAACAAATTCCTGGTGAATATTCAAATGTCAAGAAGAGCAAATAGGTACAATAAAGTCCGATAATCTGGCACTCGATGGTTCAGCACACATAGAAGACATATCCCCCCCTCCCCCTCGTTGATTAGCTTCAAACCAGCACCAGGATTCATGTAATGTTCAACCAGCTTCATGTGTTATCGACTGCCGGATAGCACAATATTGTTTGGTTATGAACCAATCTTTCCCACACAAATGAAGTACTATGTACATTAAAATAGGCAGGCCTAACTAGCTTAAGTTATATTAAGGGATGAATTATTTACCCGAGTTCTGGGATGAGATCAGATAGACAGTTTCAAGACAGTTTCAAATGAATTAGTGAAAGGATAGGACACACCAATGCACTCAACACCACAAACTTTCATTGAAACATAATCCTTCTTACCAGGCATTGAGCTGCTTAAGTCTCTGGAACAATAAAACCTGTGCACTAAATCGACCAAATTTTGGTTTAGGGATTTCCCAGGTCTTGCTTGAATTTTGGGAGGACAAAATCCCCTTTTCTTTGACATGTAGTTTTACTTTTATTGCCATGCATTTCAAAATTTGAGATTCTTCCAATTTCTTTGAGCTCCAGCTTTGTCGCAATAAAGTCAGAGTTATATATTTGTCACTTCTTGATGTAGTTTCATTGAAGTTTTCTTTCAAAATACTTTTTGTCTGCATTGCTTATTTCAATAATCAATAGTAACTTGAGACCCCATGGCTTTCCCAAGTTAAAACTTGGCATATAAAAGCTTAGCTTAAGAACATTAAAATTGAATATTTTTTTTTTCAAATTTTTAAACTATAGTTTTTGAAAATACTGATATTCAAATTCTATTTTAATGACCTTGAAACCCACCAAACTTTAAAACATAAATTGTTTTAATTAACGCTTGAACTAAGAGTTTTAAAATGGTTAAAATTTGATCTTTGTATCTTAATTAAAACTCCAAATATTAATACTCCAATATTCGTGATTCAATGAAAATATAATGGTTTTATAAATTTTAAAGCTCTATGCCTATAACTTTAGAACGCTTTGACCAAAAAATGTAAAATTTGTCTGATGTTCATAAGTCGTCATGATCAATAGCTGTCCCAAGTTTCAACCAAATTAATAAATATACGGGTTATAAGGGCTTGTTGATTTGACATATAGTACATGTACTCATTTGTGTAAACTATAAATACATATTTGACGTTCAGCAAATGTATTTATAGAGCCAAACTATATTTCTAAATTTCCTGACTTTTCCCTGTTTTCCATGTCGCTGGAAACCCTGTTATGTGAGCCCAAAGTAGGTTTGTATTAAATGCTAAGATCAACTCTTTAAAAAAATATAGATTTTTGATTGAGCAGGTAGTGTGTAGTGTGATTCAAGGCCGAGATTCTATTTTTCTATCAAATTATGAGATATTTAATGTTTTCTAGCATTTTTACACACAAGAGATAGTTTCTGATTATAACAAAACAAAGATGACAAAAAAATTCCTGGAGAACTCAACTAATTGGTATTTTTAAACATGGGTCCTATCTGGGCTAGATAGTTATGTAATCAAATGTTTTATTTATTCACACATGAAGGGTTAGATTAAGGTCGGTTGGTTTTTTTAGTGAAAACATTAATATTTTTCACTAAAAATTATTATCATATGCTAAAAGATTTCTTATGCAAATGAGATGTTTGGCGATCTGCTCATACACAGCGCAGTTGAGATGTGTGACAATATGCTTCAAGTTCTTTCTTTGGAGGACGCTCAAACTTTTTTAGTAAAAATAATATAACGATCGTTAATCATTTACAAAATTTAGGTCTATTACTTAAAAAAAGAAAAATGTAGGCACTTTACGTGTGTGTGGATGGAAAACATGAGAAGTACCAAATTGAGGTGTTCTGCGCAATACTATGGCATACACTATCCTGTATATTAGGTGAGTTTTTTTTAATGTTTGGAATTGTTTAGTAAGATTTGTTTTGTTACAATCGTAAACTTCAGAATCATATTGTGTAGGGATCCTATTTTTGATTTTTAATTTTTATAAAAATACAAATAATGTCTATAACAATTTCTGCTAGTGCATTAAGAAGCTCATTGTTTTTCTTAATCTTTAATTAATATAAAAAGCAATTTAATATTAAAATAACCCTTAAAATAATTTAATATTAATCTTCACCAAGGATCAAGTCTCCCCCATACAAGGGAGACTTAATCCTGGGTTAAATTATAAAAAATAACCTTTGTCTGTTAATGAATATCTGTTTATTAGCTGCACAATAAAAAAATAGCTTACGAACATGTTATTATACCCACTTAAGTAAAAAAAAAAAGTTTAAGATCAATTTTTTTCAAATAGTATGCCTAGTGATAGTTAACGTGAAGACATAAATATCCGATACCTCACTTGAAAGTCTATAGGCTACCTATTATTTTAAGTCTACAATCAGTCTTTGAGAAGTTACTACTAGATTACATCATAAAGAAAATAATACAATTTAAAATGGGACAAAATAAACCATTTTGCCTTGCTATGATAGGCCTAACAACCAAATGATAGCTCAATAATAAAGTTAGGCTAAGTTTGATAAACTTTCAATCTAGAAATGGATATATTTTATTAGATTAAAAGTAAGTCTAATGCATGTTAAAACTTTCAAAGGGATTTTTAAACACAAAGCTTGCTACATGATCATTATGAGATACAAAATTTGGTGAAGGTATCACTCGCACAATTTCACAGTTGTCAATGTTACAAATGTCATCAACTTCTGGGAACTTAAATCGTCATGCATCAACTTTTCTTGCGAATTTAACCCGATAACTTTGTTCACTAGGTATAGCCTCTAAAATTTCTCCAACATAATGTTTGTAGTTTTTTTTCCTTGAAAAGATCCAATGATCCATCTTCCAACTGCTGGTTCCAGATCTAACTGATCATTTTCATCCTCTGAACTGACTAACAAATCAGCTATATAGATGTCAGACTCACTTGATAAGGGCAAGGTTTCGGAATCTGATGTGTCAACATTATTTTTTTCAGTTTTAAGTCTTCTTTTTTTGTTTTCATAAGTAGGTTTCTTTTTGTGCGCAAGGGCCATTGAGAATCGCTTTTTGTTGCGAGCGATTAGTTCTTCCTCCAATCTATTTTTTTCAGGAGTGTCTGTAAAAATAGTTGTAGTTGCTTTTTTCCTACCTTTTGTAGCTGTAACACGAGGTGCAGTTTTAGGATGAGGCTGAATGTCTTCAGGTGACCGAAATACTTTATTGTATGATGTTGAAGGTGTAGCAACTAGTTTATTTTGGCTGTTACTACAGAGCTAGTACCATCACTAATTGAAGTCCCACGCTTGGGGCGGTCTGTTACGTAAGATGACATGAATTCATCATCTGTAAAAATGTCATGGTTTAGTGGCCATATTCCACGGACTCGAAAGCCGCTCATTACATTTGTAGATGTTAGAGCCCGAGGGAAAGCTCTTCCAAGAATTTCAGGGATGTCATAAATAAAAATGGTTTTTCCAGGATGCAGAGTCATCCAGTCTCCAGCGACATTATTGTAATATGCCTTAAGGGGCCCATACACTGTTCTCTCAAGAGGCTACATGTTATGTGATGTGTGAGGTGGTATGGTCAAAAGAATTATGTCATTTTCTTTGGCATAGTTAATGATTCAATACGTATGTGGCTGTCATTATAAATGCTTTGTTACTGACTGTGCTTGAACATTTTACATATTTTACAAAGTGTTCAAGAAAATGAATAAAATTTGATGCAGTCATCAAGCCACTTGTATGGGTAGAATCACCAGTTCCAGACGGGGCTCCATCTAACATTCGATCCTCCCAGTTCACCCTTGGAAATATCATAGATGGGGGTATAATACTGCCAATAGCATTTATAGCAAAACAAACTGTAACCAATTCAACCCTTTCTCCAGATGTTACTTTGACAACTTGTTTTTCACCTCTAATTGCAACTATCTTACCAGGTTTATGGACTGTTGTAAGGCCAGTTTCATCAATATTCCAGATGGCTTCGGGACCTAGAACCTCTCGCGTAATCACTGTGCGAAGATGATTGAAAAATTGAGCTATATTGTGTTTATTGAAACAAGTACCTCGACTGATGCTGGTACCTTCTGGAGTTCGAAGGGACAGATCAGTATATCTCCTCATAAACCCCATGATCCACTCATATCCAGCTTTACCCTCAGTGTCCCATTTTTTAGGATAAGTGTTCCTTTTTTTCTTTAGCATACTGAAAAGCAAGGGTACACACATTTCTTGAAGTCAGCCCATAATGTAGTTTACTTGCTGTTTTCAGATACGTACTAAAGAGGGATTCTTCATCTTCAGAAAATACCTGAGATTTATTGTAAACTGAAGTGTATACTATTTCTTCTTATTGCTTTTGTTTCCTAGCATAACACTTCAGAGTCATCAGTGGTACTTCAAATTCCCTTGCTATGCCCTTGATACATTTTCCTTCCAGTACAGCTTTCACGGCCATCTCCATTCTTCTAGGATCAATTTTTACTCTTGGCTTTGTCCCTTCCTTTCTTTTGTAGATTTTAGGAATGATTCTGAAACAACAAAAAATTATTGGAGATAATTGATCCCAGGATCAAGTTTCCCTATTATTCAAGGGATCAAGTGTCCCCATGTTGCAGAGGTTGGGATGGGACCTAATTTCTAGCTAACCATGATCAATTTTGTAAGTTTTAATACTGAAAAATGTGTAAAGAAAACTAACTTTTAATAATACATCAGCTAATGATGATGGATAATGATGGATGATGGATGATGATGATGGATAATAATGGATGATGGATGATGATGATGGATGGATGGGTGATGGATGATGATGATGATGATGGATGATGGATGGATGATGGATGGATGGGTGATGGATGATGATGATGGATGATGATGGTGATGATGGATGGATGGGTGATGGATGGATGGGTGATGGATGGATGGATGGGTGATGGATGATGATGGTGATGATGGATGATGATGATGGATGGATGGGTGATGGGTGATGGATGATGATGAGGATGATGATGATGATGATAATGATAATGATATTACTACCCGTTCGGGTTATACACACTTAGGCTAATGTGTAATGGTAGGGTGGTTGTGAGATGAAATGGAGGACCTACAGTTTAACGTGGAATCCGAACCACGGTGGAGACCTGGCATTCCACATATTCACAAGTTGTGATTAATACACGTCTTGTCAGAGGTGAAAGAAGCGTTTGGCAATCAGATAAATCTGTGCCGGGACCGAGGATTGAACCCCGGACCTCCAGCACAGAAGTCTGACACCTTACCCCTAGACCGCCAGGTCACCATCAGCTAATTGAAATATAATTTAAAGTAGAGCAAATATAGTAGTTAGCATACTTACCAAAATAAATGTTGAAATTGAAAAATATTCTTTCTTGAATTCACTTCTAAGAGCATGAAATAAATGGTGGATTTTTCTATCTGGAACTTCAGCTGTTTACAGAGAGCTAGTATTGCAAAACCAAAAACATTAAAACTACGTCTAGCAAAAAATATTAAGTGAGGATCAAGTCTCCCCAGGGATCAACTCTCCCCACTCTCTCCCTATTGGTACTAGAAAACAATATATTTCTAATAATTTGACTGAATTTTTTTTAAACCCCGCCCTCATTTCATATTACCCTCGTATTCTTTTTATCTTCAAGCGATTTACCATAACTAATGACTTTCATTAAGAGAGTTGGTATAATATTATATAATTTACTAGCCTACATAATCTACTTGAATCCCACTTACCCTTTTCAAGTTGTCTCGAGATGCAGGGTGAAAAAACTTTTTGCACATGTAATTATTAAAACCTTTTCCCATTTTGTCAACACTAGTGTATTCCTCCCAAATTAATTATATAATTTTTCAATAATGATTAAATACAAACGGTAATTAAAATAAAATGTCAAACATAAGACAACTTGTCAAAACTATTTTGTTGAACTAAACACCAAGGATAAATAATATAAAAAAAATCTTCCCATATCGTATTCCAAGGTTAGCTTATATAAATGATGATCCACTCTGAGCGTCCATTGTGGCTTTTATTTAGTATTTCAACTGTCCTATTTATATGATTTTGACGAGAATTGAAAAATCTAATTATATTCTACATTAACAATACTATAGCCTTTGTGCAAGCATATAAATGACACACAATATTTACTAAAAATTCACCTTGTTTAATTCCTTAATTTACAAATTCCATAATAATGAGCAAATTAGTGGCAGGAACCATGGTGTAATGATATAAAAGTATCTGATTATTTATGCCATTAATCCGTCCTTTAAATAAATTGCCTTCCAACATAAATATAAATAGTTATGCCGTTAATAGTGTGGCCTAATGACAGTAGTAATTATTATTATGTTAAAGTTCTTTAAGTGTGAATAATCTTCTAACTCTCAGAAACTTTAATTAACTAAAGCCACAATCGATTATTGTGATAATCCGTCAGATATTGTCTTATTCGAAGAGAGCATCCAAGTTCATCCACGTCCATCTCATCCTTTATTTTTCGTGGTGGCCCCTTTTTGCCCTTCTTTCTCAAGATTCCTTTCGGTTCGAAGGCGTCTGACGTTATATCCCCTTAATTTTAAAAACTTGATATGTTCTTTTGCGTGACAGGTAAATTTTGACAGAAGATTAATAATTAAAACACAATTTAAATTGTCCAAGTCAGTATACTGAAACGATCTTTCTACCTCCTTCTCTTTAAATCTTTCAAAGAAACGTCAGCCTGACAGTTATTTATTTATGTACAACCAATATTTGATTCTTAAATCACCTATGTATTTTTTTTATATAATTCTAAATTGACGTAATTGTGATGTCATACGCAGTACCAGTATATCAACTAGATCAGCGGTTCCTAAAGTGTGCTCCACGGAGCACTTGCTGCTCCACAAAGCATCTTCAAGTGCTCCGCCAAGAGATTGGAAAGAAAAATAAATTAAACGTGACAATCTCTTAAAACTGTGAATCTGTACGGCCATGAAATTAACTATGTCTAGGTAAGTATTGATTGGGTAGAAATTATTTAGCTCCTGCATTGTGCTGTGAAGAAGTATAGATTTCAAATTATTAATAAGCCTAAGTGCATGTCATGCGTCACCTCATTCAGCTTTGCCCACCCACACCTTCTGGAAACCATGCAAAACATTGAGAACGTCGACGAAGCACACAAATTGCACGAGGAGAAAACAACCAGAGAGATTCGACGGTGAGAGCTAATCTCGTCTCTATGAGTGTTTGATTGATTTGACATCAGATTCTGTGATAAAAGAGAATTTTGCAACTAAGAAGTCACTATCAGAATTTTTGTGACACCTAAGAGACGAATTTGAAGTTCTTTTTGGATAAAGCGAAAACCACCCTTCTGCCCTTTGCCGTAACTTACTTATGTAAATTGGAATTCTCTGCCTATGTGGCTATTAAGACAAAATACAGATTCCGCCTCAATATTTACAATATCTGCTTTGGATACGGTATCAAATGCATTGCTTAACTTAATGTTTTTTGTTGCTGTTTTTCGTTTATGTCGTTAAGTAAGTTCCTTATTTCTCTGAAATTAGTGGAGAAAATAAAATTTCTAATGAAATAACACTTGATGTTAACATACCCAAATGATTAAAAATTCGTTTCCATCGTGAATACTTTTGTCATTTGGTTTTGTAGGCCTAGCTATGTAGGTGTCAGGTGAAAATATTGTGGCCCTTATGTCAAGGATACATTTGTGCAAAATTGATGTTTTGAGAAAACAATATTTAAAATTTCAATTTTTAAAGACTTTAAATTCGTAAAATTAAGTTTAGATCAAATTTTAAGCTATTTAGAACTCAAAAAATTGTGTGCTTTTGCTACACGATAAAATATCGACTAACAACTTAAAAATGCAGTTAGATAAAATCAGAAGAAAAACCCCAACAGATACGTACCTTTGGCATCAGGGCAACGATAGTGCTCCGTGACGAATTTCTCCCCAGAAAAGTGCTCCACGATTCAAAAAGTTTGGGATCCACTGAATTAGATGATATCACGGTATTCTCTTTTATTCTCCAACGCGCGCGGATTTTTTTTCAACTAATTAAATTGTTGAAATAAACAGCCTCGTTGCAATAAATGTCTTCCATTTTAAATTTTAAATTTACTTAATACTAAAAGTCTTAAAAATGTAACGTCGATATTTAAGTAGAAATAATATATAAAGAATAGCATAGGTAAAAATAAATAAAAAGTTAACAGTAGTTCGTGTTTTCTAAGCTAGGGGCGTAAAATAAAAGTCAAAGATATAGAAAAACATATCGAACCTAGCTTGAACCCTATAAAATCATTAGATCCGCCAAAGTAAGTATATATGGAATTAAACATCTAATACAGCTCTGAGTAAAATTTAAACGTATCTGCTAAAATATATCATTGTTACAAAGCAGTTCTGCAATACCATTTGTCAATCAGAATATTTCAGTGGGGGCATTAATAAGCCTAGCTCTACGGAAAAAGGAACCACGTGCGCAGAAAGTTCTAGTTACTTTTTTCGGCATTCTACAATAATTGCTTTATATATTATTGGTAGCATGACAGCATGATGTTGCAAGATAATTGAAAAAAATACAATGATATCCATGCAACACTGGTTGATTTCTCTGAATGTGAAAACAGAACCTAACATTGTATCATGAAGCAAAAGCTTTGATAAAATTCATAATCCTCCAGTGAGCTAACTCTCTTCGGATCATGTGTATATAATAGATGTAACCTTTAAATAAAAAATAAACAAAAACATGAAACAAAATCTCAATAGTATATCAATGATATTCATGATAGTCAATTGGGAAAATCTTCTGAAAAACATTGATAGAATAAATAAAGCACACCAAGAACCTGGAATTGAGTTGTGCGCAAATACGAAATTATATTAAGACCCTTTGTATTTTGGTTAGTGTTTGAGATTAAAACAAATTTAATGTGAAGATTATGAAAAATAACAAAAAAACTCAGCTTCAAATTATGATTACAGACAATGAAATGGCTTAGCGTAGAAAAGTAAGTGACAGTGATAAAAAAAACCCAGAGGAATTGTTATAAGAATTAAGTGCAAAAGATGCATTTCAGATTTAAAATTTTTTCATTGTAGACTTAAGCTGAATTCATACGCACGCTGAAATTTGAAAGCAGTACAGTGAATTGGCACCTCATAGTGGTGCCAAAGCAGCACAGTGAGTTGGCACCTCATAGTGGTGCAGCTGTTTACACAATCGTGGAAAGTTGGGAATCTCTGTTTACCCATGATGCATTGAAACGTCAAACATATAAATGTAAAATATATTACAATCAGTTCAAGTTACTGTATTGAAAAAAATGTTTTACTTACTGCCTGGGTTTGATTTTGTCATCGATAAACCTCATGACCTCCAATAAAATGTCGTTTTAAAAACACCACTTTTGAGATACGCCATCATGAGTGTGTGTGCTGTGTTTATAAATAATGCATGTTTGAAAGTTTTCGCATGCGCTGATCGGGTCTTCTTGGCGGTAGTGATCGAATTCATCGATTCAAATTGAACGACTCTTGAACGAGAGCTGTGAACGAACGACTCTCGCTTCGAGAGCGAGTCGTTCACGCCGCCATTACACATTACATTAGAAAGAGTCAGGAGTGTTTGTCATTCACGACTCTTCTGTCGTTCTTCGTATCGTTACTACGAAACAATCTAATATAAATACTTACTACCGTTACTAGATAGCAGCACTGCCTACAATATTAAACTAGCTATTTTTAACATCAAAAGACATAATTCTGTGAATTAGACTCTAAAGGCTATATGCTAAGGTTAATTATTATAAGTAATATGCGTAAGTAATAAAATTAAAGAATCAAACGCAATAGGCTTCGGATAGATCCCACATAGATCTTAATTCGTTCATAAGTTGAAAGGGAAGGGACAGATTTGCACGCTCGGAACGGGAATTGTGATAACTAGTTAGTGCTCGCTCATCAAGTTAGGGTGGGGAAGGGGTGAACGGATTGGGAGCGAGCNTCCCACATAGATCTTAATTCGTTCATAAGTTGAAAGGGAAGGGACAGATTTGCACGCTCGGAACGGGAATTGTGATAACTAGTTAGTGCTCGCTCATCAAGTTAGGGTGGGGAAGGGGTGAACGGATTGGGAGCGAGCGAGCCATGCGGTGAATGATATGACTCCTATGAACGACTCTCCATGAACGACTCTTTCGAGTGAGCGAGCTTATGTGAGCTAGCTCGCGTCAACGAGCTGGTTCGACCCATCACTACTGGGCGGGTTTTCTGTAGAAATTCTGGAAAAGTTGACCTTATCTATACTCGAGCAGTGTGGGCTACACTGGCCACGTGGGCTTCTTGTGATTGGATTAGAGTTGTCACGTGACCAAATATCAGCACTACTCTCGTTTTACAGCGAACATGTGAATCCACAGTTAGATACTAGCTTATTCACAAAAATTACCAAAAGACATTCATAACCTTAATGATACTTTAAGTTTTTTTCTGACAAATATTTATCAAAATATAAAGTTCAATATAAAGCCAAATGGTCAGTTGTGACGTCACATACATGAATCTAAAGAAGACAGTTTGGACTTACCTAGCCTGGTCCCTTTTTGACTGTCCTGCTTCACAGCTCCGAAAACACGCGCACTCAGCAACATCATGTATCCAACTAACCGTCCGTGACTCGAGATACAGCTCCAAGCGAGCGAGCCATGCGGTGAACGATATGACTCCTATGAACGACTCTCCATGAACGACTCTTTTGAGTGAGCGAGCTTATGTGAGCTAGCTCGCGTCAACGAGCTGGTTCGACCCATCACTATCGCTAACAGTCTACCTACCGTACGTAATATTCAGACAGATAACAGTACAGAATTTTACAACGATGATTTAAAAGCTCTCATGACAAGGAAAAGGATAAATCATTAGTCTACGTACAGGCCAACTTCGTTGAACGATTCAATCGAGCTCTCAACAACATGATGTGGACATGATTTACCGTTGAATGACCTTTCGATGTATGGATATGGTCGATACATGGTTGACTGAAATTTTGGAAGGTTGGGTGGGAGTGGAGGATTGACGTCATGGGGCCCAACATCGTGAGCCACAGGCACACACCTTTCTCTCCTGCCCCATATGTGGTATCAAGGGGTAGCTTTAAGGAGCCTTATTCACCTGCTCCGGATCTAGTACGCCTGGTCTCATCCTACTAAATTAAGTACACCTTTATTTTTAATGTAATAACTGGAAATATCTACAAAGCGACCCCTATTAATGGAAGTGGAAGGGTTATCTTTATGAACACTGTCAGCTTTGATTGCTCCCACTTTATTGGCTTAGGATGGAACAGAAAAAAACATATCTAGCACAAGAAAATAATCTAAAAAAGATTTTGTGTCATAATTAAATACGTGGATTTACAAGTAAATATTTTAATTTAATAATAGTAGCTTGAATGCTCACTATTATGTAAAATCAAATATATTTTTTAATTACTGGCCCAGTAGAAACGTTTTGAAATTTTATACTGGAAATAATAATTTAATCTTTTTTAAATTTCACTACATTCTCTAAAAATTCCCACGAAACCCCATTCTGATACCTCTGTAGTGGAACAGCGCAGCGTTTGGCGGTGGAAGGCAAAGGGAGGGTGTGTTGATTCAGCAAGGAAGCACAGTACCGTTCTTTGTTTTTATGAAAACTATGGAGGCACATATTATAGAAGTAGGATATTCTTATGGCACCAACTCAACATTAAATAAGGCTAATAAATTGACCAATAATTATGGGTGCTGCCAGCAGTACCAACAATACTTCAGGCGTTTTCATTAAAACTATGGTGGTACAAACTAATGGGAGTAGGATATTCATTTATAACAAATTCAGCATTAAATATTGCCATAATTATGTTTAAGAATTGGTACCATTAGTGGTGATGCAAACTTAGGGACTAATAAGGATGGTAATGTTGCCCAATACATCACTAGAGCGCGCAGAGATCAATACACCCCATACACAGTTGTGGCTACACGAACCAACTCAGTTCTTATGATCGCTCTAGACTAGCATACAATCCTCTAACTTTACATCGGTGGCTAAGATTATACTTTTACTTCACATCAATCAAGATTATAATGTGACTTAATTAATTAGAACTATACTGTGACTTTATATCAACTATTATAATTTTACTTTATCTCATATAAAATATACTGTGATTCTACAAAAATTAGGACTAAACTACAACTTCACGTCAATTATAATTATAATGTGACTTTACTTAAATTAATATTATACTGTATATCAACTAGCACTATACTGTGACTTCACATCAATTAGGACTATAATGTGACTTTACGTCAATTAAGACCATAATGTGACTTCACGTCAAAATTAATACCATAATGTGACTTCACATCAATTAGGATTATAGTTTCACTTCACTTTAATTAGGATTACAATGTGAGTTTACATTAATGAGGAATTTGCTAATATTTTCCATCAGTTACAGTGACTTTACATCAATTACGATTATAATGTGACTTCATTAGTGAGTATTATACTAATATTTTACGTTAGCTAGGATTGTAACTTGACATTAGGCGGGATTTTACTGTAAATTTTAGTAAGTTGGTATTATACTGTGATTAACATCAATTTGGATCATACGGAAATCTGAAATAAGTTTTCATTATAATACGACTACATCAAGTAGGGAGATCACTTAAGTTGTAACACGATTTTGCACCGTTTTGCACCGTTTTGCACCCTAACCCCAGAGAATGTTTATGTTTAGGGGGGGCCAAGTTAAAAGTAG
>CABFWO010006159.1:0-38049 GCA_902155825.1 Timema genevievae
AGTGGCAGACATCTTGGGAGGACAATGGGAGCAGTGGCAGACATCTTGAGAGGACAATGGGAGCAGTGGCAGACATCTTGAGAGGAAGCGGTATGTCGTTGCAGGATAAATTTTCAACTCCCTCGGAGACAGATATGGTAAATTTTAAATTTGGTCCCTCTATATCATGTGAAGTAGAACTGATCTTTTCAAATTATAAAAAAACAACATATCTTAAAATAAAACCCATTTCACTACTGAGAATCTAGAACAGTATCTAGTGACTATCAGCGTGTGACCCGTTTCATTGGTAGAATGGATTAAGGCGTCATTCTCGCAGTAGACTGGATTGTCGATGACATGAAGATCGGGATTCGAATCTCGGCCCGGTGTACTTATGAGTTTTTAATAAATTATTGCTCAATATCCCTCTGCTAATAAACAGCAATGTTAATTGGCTGTAGGTAATAAAATAGTAGCTAATAAAATACATTCTAACATTGCCTATTGTGTTCTTTTTGCTCCTTAATTACCTATTCTGGAGCCTAAATCCCATATTTTATAAGCCTATTTGACTGCCTATTTTTAACATTTTCGGTGTGATTTAGTGACCTAACATTATTCCCGGGAAATGTGCATATTTAATTATTATGAACGTAGAATTCATTTGAGAGACAGGGGTTTAATCCTTCCGAGTGCAGTCTTACTTCACGGATAAGACTGAGACAGATAATACAGCTCAAACCAAGCGTCATATCGTATCCCGGTGACCTGTAATCTACTTCAGGTAAAAGTTGAATTGAGGCAAGTGAAACTATTTTATAATATTTCTAAAAACTACAACAGAATTTAAAAATAATTATTTTGAAAATATGTTTTCAAAACTTATTTTAATCTCAGTGTTGTCAATTTAAATATGTAGAGAACCGAACTTCGATAATATTTTAATTCGAGCGTAATATTGTGCCTGATACCCTGGTTAATCGAATGTTAAGCCAAATCTTGTTTTACCGATGAATGCCTCGTCCTTGTTTCCTTGAGGGCTGTACTTCATTCAAAGTCCCAATTGGTTTAAAATCTCCGCCGCAACTTAAGTTTGTTCCTCAATCTTGTTCTTGGTACTCCAAACGTTTCGGTACTTCTGACTATTCATTTCTAGAATACTGTTCGAACAAATTGCAAGAAAATACAAGGGGAGGACAGTGGTAAAAGTTTGGTAGATCAGAGTAAATAAAATCCAGGTTTCAGTTCAAACATCTCTTGAAAGGCGAAGTTTCAAAGATAAGAAGTAAAAGAGAAAGAGAGAAAGTTCTATCATTGTTTGCAGCCGGAATGTTTGCCACAAAGAACGGAGAGGAATTGTTCGAGTGGACACATGTGTATCTAATGTTTGTAATGTTACCTCCCCGGGTATAACACCAGGACCCATGGCAACATGGTGTGGTCACCAGATGAGTGTAATCACTATCTCAGCAGATCCTATCAACACCAGAGTCCATGGCAACATGGTGTGATCACCAGATGAGTGCAATCACTATCTCAGCAGACCCTATCAACATCACAGACCATGGAAACATGGTGTGATCATCAGATGAGTGTAATAACTATCTCAGCAGACCCTATCAACATCAGAGACCATGGAAACATGGTGTGATCATCAGATGAGTGTAATAACTATCTCAGCAGACCCTATCAACACCAGAGACCCTGGAAACATGGTGTGATCATCAGATGAGTGTAATAACTATCTCAGCAGACCCTATCAACACCAGAGACCATGGAAACATGGTGTGATCATCAGATGAGTGTAATCACTATCTCAGCAGACCCTATCAACACCAGAGACCATGGAAACATGGTGTGATCATCAGATGAGTGTAATAACTATCTCAGCAGACCCTATCAACATCACAGACCATGGAAACATGGCGTGATCATCAGATGAGTGTAATAACTATCTCAGCAGACCCTATCAACATCAGAGACCATGGCAACATGGTGTGATCATCAGATGAGTGTAATCACTGTCTCAGCAGACCCTATCAACACCAGAGTCCACGTCAACATGGTGTGGTCATCATATGAGTGTAATCACTGTCTCAGCAGACCCTATCGACACCAGAGTCCATGGCAACATGGTGTTATCATCAGATGAGTGTAATCACTGTCTCAGCAGACCCTATCGACACCAGAGTCCATGTCAACATGGTGTGGTCATCAGAAACAACACATCAAAACATCAAGGTCAAAGTTCTTGCCTAGTTCACTTCCAGACCAAAGGTTGAATAGACCAATCTATTACCATACGGTTTGTTTTATATCACCTCACCTTAATACCTGTTCAAGTTATACGTAAGATAACTAACTCTAATAGGGTATAGATGAAGGAGGAAGCAGTTTAAAGGTAATCTACCAGCATTTGCAAAGAGGGAGAGTGTAAATCCATTTAGGGAAAACCACCCTCAGTAGACCCAACTGGGATTCGAGCCCCACTTTCTCCATCTTCAGCAGACCAGTCAAACACGAGAGTAACGCTTTAGACCATTTGGCCACTGAATGGTGTTACATAACTAGTTAATCACAAGAACAACAGTGTGGTATACAGGTTTATCATTAAATAGTTACCAAGTGAGGTCCTGTTTTAACTTGATATATTGGCATTTTGTTGTTTGTCCGTATGTTTGCTTCATTATAACTGTAAAATGCCTCGACCGATTTTAACGAAATTTGACAAGGACATCCTTTGAACCTAGGCTAAACAATGTATTAAATGGTTTTCCGATATGGCTATTAGTTTTATTATGGTGGACACTCAAAAGTTTTTTGGTTTGATGGTTTATCGCGAGAGATTTTAGTTTATAATTCTAAGTAATCGCTTGAGTACTTTTGGCGGAATTTTTTTAAAATGTTGGCATGTATTTAGGAATGGCAACAATATAAGTTATTAATATAAAAAATACATAAATCTATTTACAAAAACATTTAAATGTTGGTATCCGATATAGTCAATCAATTTATCAATATATTTAATATATCAGACTATACTTTAAGGCTTTTAAGGCTCATAAATACAGAAGTTGAAAGATTTTTTCACCTGTTTTTATTACCTGAGTAAATTATTTCCTATATGTATTCAACTTGTCTACATTCAACAGCTAAATTAACCGTTTGGAAGAGGGAACAGGTGACTAATAGCATTATAGAACAGCAGACATCTTGACTGTTCTATCATGCTACCTAGATAAATTTATCTATGAGAAAACTAGACACATTTATATTTCCTATTAGCTCTTTTTGCGAAGCTATATCTTTCAAAAAAAGTTCCAGTTCTTCTGGCCGCATGTAATATAATCGAAAATAACCAATGGACCTTTTAGATTAAGCGGAGTGCACCTTGCGATATATCTAATAATAAATATATCGACGTTAGTGAACGCTATACTAAGTATATGATTAGACCTAGAACACAGATTGAGGATTGCATTCGACAGGGTTAATGAGCTAGGAACAATTTTAACTAGCAAAAACGATATTAAATTGGACATTAGGAAAATAATAGTCGGGAAATGCGTGCTATTACTCGGTCAGTAGGTTATAGACATCTCGCCTGCTGCCAGGCTATTGTTCTCTATGGTGTGAAACGTGGGCTATTACTCGGTCTGTAAGTTATAGACATCTCGCCTGCTGCCAGGCTATTGTTCTCTATGGTGTGAAACGTGGGCTATTACTCGGTCAGTAAGTTATAGACATCTCGCCTGCTGCCAGGCTATTGTTCTCTATGGTGTGAAACGTGGGCTATTACTCGGTCAGTAGGTTATAGACATCTCGCCTGCTGCCAGGCTGTTGTTCATTATGGTGTGAAACGTGGGCTCTTGCATTACATGACGAAAACCAATTAAAGGTGTTCGAAAACAAGGTGCTTAGGAAGATATTTGGTTCAAAAGGGGAGGAGGCTACTGGGGAGGGGAGTAGGTTACGTAATGATGAATTACATAACCTGTACACATCACAAGACCTTGTTAGGATAATCAACTCTCGTATTTTAAGGTGGGCAGACATGCATTGCTAATGGGAGGGTCGAGAATCTCTCTCAGGGTACTGACTGGCAAACCCAACGGGAAGAGAACATTGGGAAGATCTAGAGGCTGAAAGGGAGATAACATTAGAATGGACCTGAAAATATAGGGTGTAATGAGGTGGACTGGATAGAACTAGATCAAGATAGGGAAAAGTGGCGTAATCTATAAGTGCGGTAATGATCTTCAAGTTTCTAATGCCATAGAGTGGGTAAGTTAGGGAACATTGCCATCCCTACATATATTTCGAGACTGACGTCTTAACCCATGTGAGCAACGGCTAATATTTAATAAAATAATATTACTAACAATATATTGACAATAGTATTCATTTATGTTCTCTGTAATTTGATTAGCAAGAGTTTAACTTCAAATGGAAAGGTAAACTATGGGAGATATTCCAACTTGAAATCCAAAGAGAATCTTAAGACTGCATTAAAGATAAGAACATGGAGGGAGCGAGGTTTATTGTTCACAGGACTATTGTGGGGTGAATGGAATTACTGTTACTTAGTCAATTAATTACCAAAGTGATGGATAAATAGACACATTTAGTACTAAATATAATATGTTTTTAAATGAAAAAAGAACTCCATGGTGTGAGCCAATAATCGAGCTATATTGACTGAGCGGCTGCCATTGTTAGCAATGATGGTGCCAACATTTGTAGATAGAAGGTGTCATGTAGTCAGCACAGCAAGAACTTCGTCAATTAATCTCTGTTTTCTAAACCAGAGCTGCTACTTTTTTATCCAAGTATCCCATCATTTGTCCTCACGAGGCTGTGTTTGACGCCGTTCCAGACCAACTGCTTCACAGATAAGCTTTGGAAACTTCAGGGATTGAACCTAGAACCTCTGACCACTAAACTACAGAGGTGGTCTTATAGTGAAATTAAAATAAAATGTTTGTATTTTAATATTTTAATACCCGTTCGATTTATACGCCTATGTATTAATTACACATGTGTGTTCAGGATTAGGAAGATTTAATTTAGAGTAAGTGTACCCGCATTTGTGTATAGGTAGATTGGAAAACCATTTATAAAAACCATCCTCAGTATATCCGACCGGGCTTGAACCCTGAACTCCTCTTCTTCGGCAGTCTAGTCAAACACAAGAATAGCTCTTTAGACAATGCGGCCACCGAACCGGGTGTCTGTCTAATTAATGTTAATGTGACATATTTAACCTTTCTTTCTCAGTCTAATAAAAACACACCCATCCAAATAAGCTATCAAAAAACTTCCCTCAATAATTTATAATTTGTAATGTTATCTACAAAAAATTGTAGAAATTATGTAAGCCTTAATGTCTACAATAATATTATATAATAAAAATAATAATAATTATTATTATTACACCACACAGTAGATACAAATATTATTTAATAGAAAACATTATAATACTTTGTAAAAGTTCGTGCCTCTCAAATAATTATAAACATACTAAAACGAAAATCTACAATAACTTTCTTGTAATCAATTATTGTTAAATGTATGTTTATTTCCACTAATAAACGGCGGTGTCTATTCTATACCCATGACTAGGAGCTAAAAGGACCCATAATGGAGGTGTCTATTCTCTATTCATGACTGGACCTAAAGGACCCATACTGGAGGTGTTTATTCTCTATCCATGACTGGGACCTAAAGGACCCATACTGGACTGGAGGTGTCTATTCTATATTCATGACTAGGAGCTAAAAGGACCCATACCGAAGGTGTCTACTGGAGGTGTCTATTCTCTATCCATGAATAGGAGCTAAAAGGACCCATACTGGAGGTGTCTATTCTCTATTCATGACTAGGAGCTAAAAGGACCCATACTGGAGGTGTCTATTCTCTATTCATGACTAGGAGCTAAAAGGACCCATACCGAAGGTGTCTACTGGAGGTGTCTACTGGAGGTGTCTATTCTCTATTCATGACTAGGAGCTAAAAGGACCCATACTGGAGGTGTATATTCTCTATCCATGACTAGAAGCTAAAAGGACCCATACTGGAGGTGTATATTCTCTATCCATGACTAGGACCTAAAGGACCCATACAGGAGGTGTATATTCTCTATCCATGACTAGAAGCTAAAAGGACCTATACTGTAGGTGTATATTCTCTACCCATGACTAGGAGCTAAAAGGACCCATACCGGAGCTGTACGCTGGTCTCCGCCCTTCCTCCCAATCGATAACTCCACGAACACCTGGTTTACAGCCCTCCCCCACCCCGACCAACACCCATTGCTCTCAGGTATTTGGACCAAGCTAGGCGTTCCCACGACACAGGTTTAATCGATCCTCTCTCCCCCTCCCGCTCCTCCAACTGGTATCCTATCCTCCACACTCCTCCGTCTCTTTCTACCTCCCTCAAACTACAAAAGCAAACAAGATTTTGTTTCTTTTTCTCTCTAGGAAAAGTCGAAGTCCGCATTGTATTTATTGTACAGAAATAACGCAATTATGTTTCTAATTCTATTCCCACCTTCTGACAACTGGGCCTATCAATACTCACCATCTGTGTCAATTCCTTCTTCATCCCTCTCCCATTCTTTCTATCGTTTCTTATCTTTTTACTTCTACTCTAAATACAGGGATGACAGTGAATTTTTATAAAGTCATTTGTTTACATTTGCAGTTTTTCGAATTGGATTCGGGTAGTTTTGAACAGTTGTTTGAATTAATTCCAGAGTACAACACCTAACCTAACTTAACCTAACCTAATAAAATTCTAAGCAAAGCCACGAAACAGTGTAAGAGCACCGTGGACAAAGCTACATTTTTTGGGGAACAGATGCTGTTGTAAAACATGGGGATATATTCAGATTTGAATATTTGAAATCTGTCTCCTTCAAGTTGCTGCCAACAACCTCTCAGGGACTGAACTCCGACAACCTCCCAGGGACTGAACTCCGACAACCTTCCAGGGACTGAACTCCGACAACCTCCCAGGGACTGAGCTCCGACAACCTCCCAGGGACTGAACTCCGACAACCTCCCAGGGACTGAACTCCGACAACCTCCCAGGGACTGAACTCCGACAACCTCCCAGGGACTGAGCTCCGACAAACTCCCAGGGACTGAACTCCGACAACCCAGAGATGGGGGTGGGACTCAATTCAATGTTTCCCAAACACACACACACATCCATCCTTAGAACATCCACCCACACTTCAATATGGGATAATCTATGATGGTTTATTAAAACGTTATGTGTTTAAATCTTGTTTTAATAACACGGCGTCTTACTACCCGTTCAGTTTATAAGTGTATATACTATTTACGCTACTTAGCTAGGGATGAGAAAGATTCAATTTATAGGAAGTGAACTCGTATTTGAGTGGAGAGAAAGTATAAAATCATCATGTTAAAACCAGCCTCAGTACACTGGACCGGGATTCGAAACTTGATATCCCGACAATCGGTAGTCCGGCCTATTATAGGAGTGATGGCTTAGACCATTCTACCAACGAAGCGAGAATTTGTATTTGCCATTTCGTTCAACACAATGGCTATTTCCGGTTTTGTCTTAGGAGTTATAATGAGTAATTAAAACAAAGAAGCGAAAATGCACCCATATTAGCAGGGAAAGGGTTTGTGAAATATAATGTTCCAATATAATACAATTTAGAAGTTAGATGAAGGTTTCAATCGTGAGAATAAATATAATAATGACAAAGAGGGAGAATAAATAGGTAATATATTAATGACATCGAAGGAAAATAAATACTGACATTGAGTTAAAATGTATCAAGGTTTTCTTTTAAGCGCAGCACTTTTAGGGGTTACATTCCCATGAACTTATTTGTAATTTATGCAGATGTCGAGGTTCGGATCCTAGATGATTTCTCTGATATGTGCTCCTTCCAAGGGGCAGATCCAGATCATTTTCATAGGGGGGTCATAGTTATAAATAACATAGTTACTTACAATGTTAAATTTCTGTTTAAAACCGTTTAATAATTTCTCGTTCATATTTAATCTTATGTTTTAAAAGGTGGTCCTCCTCCCCAATTTTTAAAATCAGATAGTTTTTATAAACCATTTCGAGTGGCCCTCCTTCAACAATTTTTTGAAAAATGGTTCATACTAGAAGCTATGAATAGTCTTCAGCTTGATTTTTTTAAATTAGATTATTTTATAAACCATTTAAAGTGTTCCTCACTCAGAAATTTTTGAAATTTGGATGCTTCTCAAAGCTATTTAGAGCGATCCTCACCTTAATTTTTTACGATAGTTAGTTAACTCTAGAGGATAATCTTTGACTGGTCTTCCACCGAAATTTTTTTGAATGTGAATTATTTCAGAAACTGGGCTACTAGGGGTGGTCCTCACCTGAAAATTCTTCAAAATGACATGCATCTAGAAGTAATTTGGAGTTTGATATAAGGCCATCTTTCAGCTTCATATTCGATATTATCAGAGGATTTAAAATATATCTAGGAGGGAATTTATTCCAGGGAGGGGCAAATTATTTCCAGAGGGGCAGAGTCCCCCACAGTTCCGCCGCTCCTGCTATATATATTCGGTATTCGTGGATGAACTGCTCTCAGGCGATTATTAGTCTTCTTTGATGTGTGGTAGTCTACCGTCTCTATGCGGAACAATGTTCTTTACTCGGTATGCACGACAAAATATTAGTTCATGAAAACAAATATTTTTTACACACTTGCGTGAGTCATATCGAACATTGATTAATCATGGACAACTAATGCACGTGTGGACCCGGATTAAAAGGTGTCTGCGCGTAAACAGATAAAAAAGTGTATAGTTTATCTGTGTTTTTTTTCTTTCTAAAATTTGAACTTTCATTTTGTTTTTTTGTATTAATATTCTAACTTTCACAGAGGAGTCAACTGACCCTTCGACCCTCCCCCCACTGGATTCGCGCCTGCTCCCTCCAATATATTTCCTCTCTCCGAGCTTATACGGGTGCATTTCATATTTACGACCCTCCTCGTACTGTACCTCTAACTCTTTATGTTTTGTATACACTACTCCACGGAGCCGGTTACGGTCGTAATAAAACCTCTCAATTCTTCTTTCAGCTGAGTTGGTCATCTTTTATATTATTATTATTATTATTATTATTATTATTATTATTATTATTATTATTATTATTATTATTATTATTATTATTATTGTATACGTTTTTGTTAATATATGTATTTTCAACTAACCCATTTTTTAAATTCTATTTTAATTCAATTACCTAATTTGAATTTTAAAATTGGTCGATCAGAGTAAAGAGTTTTCAGAAACTACCCAAGACAGTGGGTCCAACATATTTGGCCTAATTCAATCTGAACTCCTCGTACAATTATTACAAATCAAATCTTGCACACACAAGGATCCTCCAAAATCACGGGGAGAGATAATGAAAAACCCGCAGTGAATATCACAATGTATCCCACCGGAATCCAAACCCCTGTCAACGGCGACGAGATACAATCCAAGTGGAACGTTGTAAACCACTCGGCCACTATTGTGGTTGAGTCTGAACTTGTTTGGTACTAAAGAGAGATGTAGAACAAATAATGTATTTACACTATAAATATTGGCATGAGTACCCAGATATAAAAACAACTGGTTCAGACTTGCATAGAATAACTTATAATATAATTATGGTCAGAACATTATAAAAGGAAAATATTAATTAAATTAGATTGCAACCGAGCCAGGTATACATTTCTTCGGGCAGTAGGAATGTGAAAGTTCATTGCCGTACTTAAAAAGAACGTCACCTATCCATAACTTGAACTAGTTATATCCAGTCCACCTCATTAAACCCTATCTCTATCATGATATAGTTGTATCCAATCCAACTCATTTCATCATATCTCTGTCCTGAGTTATTTACATCCAGTCCACCTCATTACACCCTATCTCGACCATGAGCTAGTTATATCCAGTCCAACTCATTTCACCCTATCGCTATCCTGAGCTAGTTATATCCAGTCCACCTAGTTACAGCCTATCTACATCAGGTCCATTCTAACGTTATATTCACTCCCTGAAAGATTTTATTACCCTAACAATGTCTGGTAGTTGGTACAAGATATGAAACTCGCCATTATGTAACCTCCTCTATTCTCCAAAATTTTTACCCTTCTTAGGAACAAGTACGGTATTTTCCTAAGTAATTTGTTGTCGAACACCCTAAATTTATTTTCGTCATGTAAGGTAAGATACCAACTGTCACGACTATGAAGAACAACCGGTGGAACTATTGTTTTGTATATTCTGAGCTATCTCAATATACATAGTATAATAATTAATACATTAAGACATTTTAAAAACGTACTGTTTTATTCGTTCAGTCTCTATATTGACTATGACCCGATATCGACCATTTTGAAACCGTTTTAAAATATTAAGGCACACTTCTAATAAATGTCCATGAAACTTGGTACAATGTATTTTGTACTCTCAAAGTTATCTTTAACTATATTATATAAATATATAATACATTCCAAGTAATTCAGTTTACAAGTACCTGGAGATTTCAAAAATAAATATTTACTATATTATACATATTGAGTTAGTGTAGCATACATAACTGGTGTATATATATATATGTATATATAGACATATATATATATATACTGGGCCCACTAGCGTATGAATCTATCCTAATATAACCGAATATAAACTAGCTAAAGAAAGTTGATATATTTGCACAGTGAATAATTTATTATAATCTCTTGAACCAAAGAATTATTGTGTGGGGAAAAGAGCACGATGGGCCATATGCAGCCCACAGACCATACTTGGAACACTCCAGCTAGAATTGTGTTTTTATTACGCGCGAAAGGACATCTATATTGGAAAAGTTAAAAAGATAAAAAAAACTGTCCCCTATTTATTTCCCTCGCACTAAAATAACACATGTTGTTCTGTGACCCAGAAAAGATACGAGGGTAAAAAAAATTTGACCTTTTCATAAGAATCACGTTCTGGCCTACCGCTCCATGAAGGGGTTAAAGAAAAATTGGCGCTTTAATAGGTTTGTCGGAATATGTAGCCTAATTGAATTAAGATATTTAACAGAAATGTTTAAAGTTAAAATAGCTGGTGAACCAAATAGTAATTATATCGATCATTTCCATACGTGCTTTCAAACGTCCTAATCTACAATGATTATGTCGATCATTCCCATATGTGCTCTCAAACGTCCTAATCTACCATTATTATGTCGATCATTCCCATACGTGCTCTCAAACGTCCTAAATCCAACATTATTATGTCGATCATTCCCATACGTGTTCTCAAACGTCCTAATCTACCATTATTATGTCAATCATTCCCACACGTGTTCTCAAACGTCCTAATCTACCATTATTATGTCGATCATTCCCATACGTGCTCTCAAACGTCCTAAATCCAACATTATTATGTCGATCATTCCCACACGTGTTCTCAAACGTCCTAAACTACCATTACTATGTCGATCATTCCCAAACGTGTTCTCAAACGTCCTAATCTACCATTACTATGTCGATCATTCCCAAACGTTCTCTCAAACGTCCTAATCTACAATTATTATGTCGATGATTCCAATACGTGCTCTCAAACGTCCTAATCTACCATTATTATTTTTCGATCATTCCCAAACGTGTTCTCAAACGTCCTAATCTACCATTATTATGTCGATCATTCCCATACGTGCTCTCAAACGTCCTAATCTACCATTATTATGTCGATCATTCCCAAACGTGCTCTCAAAGTCCTAATCTACCATTATTATGTCGATCATTCCCAAACGTGCTCTCAAACGTCCTAATCTACCATTATTATGTCGATCATTCCCATACGTGCTCTCAAACGTCCTAAATCCAACATTATTATGTACGATCATTCCCACACGTGTTCTCAAACGTCCTAATCTATCATTATTATGTCGATCATTCCCACACGTGTTCTCAAACGTCCTAATCTACCATTATTATGTCGATCATTCCCATATGTGCTCTCAAACGTTCTAATATACAATTATTATGTCGATCATTCCCATACGTGTTCTCAAACGTCCTAATCTACCATTATTATGTCGATCATTCCCAAACGTGCTCTCAAACGTCCAAAATCTTCCATTATTAATATTTTAAGTCTTTCAAATGTTGCCAGGACTCCACATACTTGATGATTAAAAGAGAGTTTAAGTTTAGCTTTTAACCTAAAAAAATAGCTATCACTTTATGACAGCTACCTTAATATTATTATTTTTTAATCAGAGGGATGAATCATTTTTATCAAGATATTACGGCTAAAACTTTGTTCACAGCAATAGTATGGATAAGTGGTATTTTTTATGATATACAATGTAAATATGTACTTTATATGATTAACGTGGAGAAGCTCTTATTTAACAGAGGAATATTCAGTGTTTATCATTAAATTTTATATATATATATATATACATTAATCTAACGTACCCCTAAATATGTATTCGCGTACCCCAGGTCGAATACCACTGGTACCCGCTTCGGTGGCCACATGGTTTAGTGCACTACTCTCGCAGTAGACTAGACTGCCGATAAAGGGGAGATTAAGGTTCGAATCTAGGTCTGGTGTACTGAGGTTTTTTTCCAAAATAGTATCACACTCTACCTCCACACATATGTGGGTACACTTCCTATAAATATAACTTTCCTCGTACGTAAAACCATCATCGTAATTAGTACATGATTATATATATATATATATATATATATATATATATATATATATATGTGTGTGTGTGTGTGTGTGTTATTGTGACAAACATTTTTTACAAAAATGTAAAAGATATAGTCGCCATTAAATAAGTTTAGGTTGGATTTGAAATTATTATAAACAAAAAATAACCATTTAGCGTGTTTTTGACAAAATAATTCATTTAAAGTTTTACAATCATTATAAATGATATACTATTTTGTACGCGATCGCATAACATTTCAAATATTGATTTCAATAATATACAAGGAGAGGCCGAAACAAATAGCCGATTAGTAATTTAAAAATTAACACTTTAATTGAAAACTAAATATTCAATAACTAAATAAAAGCCAACTACGTTCTACATTTTTTGAAGATATCACTGGTGATCTCCACCGGACGCCAGACAATCCTCAGCCTGTTGTCCATCACTTTCCTCAACATAGATCTAATTGTTTCCCCCCACACCCTGTATAAATGTTTTTTAAAGTTGTGTTCAAACATTCATCTGGAGCGATACAGCGAGACCAGGTCGGGCCAGTTGCTATGGTAACAACGTTTCTCAGGGCGAGGCTCAGATTGATGGTCTTCTAGCGGAACAAATAGTCGGTACGCGCGCCCCATATTGATGATCTCGATAGAAGTAGAAGAGTGTAATGGACATGTTACATGCTCTTCCAACAATTCAACTACAGAACCAGAACTAAGGTACATGTTGGAGTGCTGAATTTATACAGTGTCTAACAAAGTGTCTATACCATATTTCATGACTTTTTTAAATAACTTTTATGACCTTGTTTTATATAGAAGTGAAGCCATTGTTAATTTATTTTCATCTTAAAATAAACCAGCCTCGTGGTGTAGTGGTCAGTGCACTTGGCTACGAGCCTAGGGGTTCCGGGTTCGATTCTCTGCTGGTATGTATAATATTTTCCCCCAAAGGGGTCACTCAGGTTTGGTTGGTTAGGCTTAAGTTAGATTTAAGTATCTCAACTGGTTACACACCCTAAAATTCACTTTTACCATCACACTCACTATCCCCCTCATACTCACCATCACCATCATACTCTCTATCACCCTCATACTCACTATCACCCTCATACTCACTATCATCCTCATACTCACTATTACCCTCATACTTACTATCACCATCATACTCACTATTACCCTCATACTCACTATTACCCTCATACTCACTATCACCATCATACTAACTATCATCATCATACTCTCTATCACCATCATACTCACCATCACCATCATACTCTCTATCACCCTCATACTCACCATCACCATCATACTCTCTATCACCCTCATACTCACTATCACCATCATACTCTCTATCACCCTCATACTCTCTATCACCCTCATACTCACTATCACCATCACCTCATCTCATTGAGACATGGAAAGAGACTCCAAGGAAAGGATGTACTTTTAGTACATTCAGGCGTCCCCTGGACGACCATACATTAGTACTCGATAATCTTTCCACAAACTGTGCTACGGGTGATGTAGCCCAGACGCGCAATATTAATATTATAATATTTTGTTAGCACCGCGTCTTACTACCCATTCGAGTTATATGCCTATATCTTATAGTAAAGAAATGACAAACAATTAGGTAATGAAGTTGCTAGGTTGACTAAATAAACGTGATGTCAACATTTTCACGGTAAAGAGATGTCGAGAACCCTATAAAAACACCTCACTGGTTCAGTTCCTACGTACAACGTCACTCGTGTGAGACCAGAAGAAGGAACTATTCTTCTTTTTTTCAGGTGAAAACATTTCTTTCTCCTCTTTCCCAAGAGTGACAATTCAACCAAGGCAATAAAAACACACAAAGGAGAGGAGAGAGGAAAAGTTTCCTCTCGTTTCTTTAGACATTTCGCATCGACTTTTATCAGTTTTTTATAGAGGGTTTTATTGGAATGAAAGAAGAAACCAACCAAGAGAATAAAAACCTTCCGATATTTCGACGACTTTCCGTGGTTATTTTGACAGGATGTCTACATTAATCTTGTAATTTTCTCAGAGCTCGCCAGGCACGTGGCATTCACCTTATAAATGGCTGACTGATAATTACGGTCACCGACTGAACGAGGCGCTATTCAGGGCGAACCTCTGAAGGTCATTCGAATGTGTAGTTCACAGCTCAATGAAATAAATACAACTACATTTTTTTGTAAAGCAACATAATTATGTATTGTCTTACAGAGAGACAACAACGAATGTATAACACAACTAATAATTAATCTATAAACACTTACAAAGAAAGGCATACACGAACCACACACTCGTTCCTGAACTTAATAGATGGTCATGTTGTTTGCAACGCTCTCCAATTATGGGGAGCTGGGATGTATGACGTAGTTTCAGGAAGGGAGGGAGAGAACTTATGACGTGACTTCAGGAAGGGAGGGAGAGAACTTATGACGTGGCTTCAGGAAGGGAGGGGAGAACTTATGACGTGGCTTCAGGAAGGGAGGGGGAGAACTTATGACGTGGCTTCAGGAAGGGAGGGGGAGAACCTATGACGTGACTTCAGGAAGGGAGAGGGAGAACCTATGACGTGACTTCAGGAAGGGAGGGGGAGAACCTATGACGTGACTTCAGGAAGGGAGAGGGAGAACCTATGACGTGACTTCAGGAAGGTAGGAGGAGAACCTATGACGTGACTTCAGGAAGGGAGGGGGAGAACCTATGACGTGACTTCAGGAAGGGAGGGGGAGAACTTATGACGTGGCTTTGTAAAGATAACGTGTGACATGGCCAGCATGTTTCAATTTTTCTGAGAATTGAAGAAATATCCTTTTAAATATTAAAAAATACTGTATGTATGCATTTATACGTATATTCGCCCAAAATATGCACTACCATAATATGAAATATGTAACAAAATGCTGAGCTCGATCCCCGGTCGAAACATTCACGACTTACACGGATTATAGCTACGCTGATCCATGGTAACGGTGTTGTGGTACTTTCTTTGGCCTACGACTAACAAGGCCACCTATCCTGCACCACGTTAAACATATTAAATGGCGTTCTTATGAAGCTGAAGCAGAGAGGATAGTGTCATCACCATTTTGTTTGTTTATACCTTGGTTGCAAATTGTGTCTTCTTAGTGAAACTACGTGGGACTTATTGTAAATAAAGTATAAACCCCAAATTTGTCTTAAAAACGTAGACGTGATTAGAATACGTACTGACAGTGGTAAGAAGAATTGCACTATACGTTATCTAAGCGTCAATTGAAATACGTGATTTTTCAATTAGCTTGGAATACTTAGGAATGAATTAACCCTGAAAGTAGCGAGATTACCAAACTTCAAACTCAGATTGATCTCAAGTCTGGATATATATCGTCCAGGTAAAACTAAACTATAAATAATATTTTTGAAACTTATTTTAAAGTTTAGTAAGGAGAGATACTATATAATTTATGAACCAATCAATGTGTTGTGAACATCTATGCCATTGATCGACGACCACTTAGTGGGGAACAACACATTATTCTACTAACTCTGACTCGAGGATGATGTAGAATTACGTTGGAACTAAAAATGAATGGTGACTGCTCAGGCAACAGCGAAACATAAGAACTGGAATTACTACTAAGTAAACTACAACTTTTATACTTTTATTAATTAATTCCATTTTCACAGTTTTGCAAAAAAAAATCCAACACTAGATTTGCTTTAGTTAATATACATCATAATTTCCAACTTTATTAAAATTTAAGTAATTAATATTACATATATATATATAATTACAATCCAGTTCACCACTGTTCACGATCCTGATAATTTTAAATGAAATTTTTTCTCGATTTTATTGTATTATTTTATGTTACAAAGATTTTATGATAAATGGTTTTCTTGACCATCACGCTGATATAATTAATAATGTTTCATTTTTATTTTAAAAGCTTGTTTATATTTTAATACAACTCTCTTTGATATATTTTTTAATTTTTATATCTTTTCATAACACATTGATTGATATAAATCAAATAATATAAATTAAATGCTTTTTAGATTAAGTTTCCCGCCAATAATAACAGGAATAAACGAGCTACTTACAGTTTGTGATACAATTCTGAAATGATCACCAAGCTATATTATTATTATTATCAGCACCACGTCTTACTACCCGTCGGGCTAAACGCAGACCATACGCAGACCAAGCTATAGAACTGAAATGTTGAGATATAAATGGTTCTAGAGTTTGAACTAAAATGTACTTATTAAAAGTTATTTTAAAATGCTCCGACAGGATTATGCTGAGCACAATTGTGTTTTGTCCCACATTATTACGGGCAATATTTCAGGCGTTACGAGAGTGTCTAAACATCAACACAATATTACCCTTTTATTCATATTTAGAGGTAACCAATTAGTTTTTATTATTTAGCACCACGTCTTACTACCCGTTCGGGTTATACGCTTAAGTACTAAATATGCTAAATGGTTAGGAATTGGGGAGGTTAATGTAGAGGAAGCGAACCCGCGTTTGCGTGGAGGGAGAGTGGAAACCCATTTAGGGAAAACCACCCCAGTTCACCCGACCGAGATTCGAACCTCAATCTCCCCTTCACCGGCAGTCTAGCTCAAAACAAAACTAGCACGTTAGCTAACTACGCCACCAAGACGGGTAACCAATTAGTGAGTTAGACAAATCAACATAATATCGAGATTGCAGACAGGTGCGGCCACTTTTAAAAGGACAACAAAGAAGTAATAGTTCTGACATGACTACCAACAACTGTTATTTACTAAGACAATAACATATGCATATGGGAAATTTATTGAATATACCAATTATTTATTTAATATATATTTTGCTTAGACAATAGTTATATTGTTCAACCCCCTTAAATTAATATTAAAAGGACAATTGTGTTAGATTAACCACTTCTGTGTAAATATTACATACATAATTTCAAATTGACTTGATTAACTTTCAAAGGTTATTGTGAGAACTTATTTGAATGGTATTTGCTATAAAACCTTCCCCACAAGTTACTAAACAAGGCGACATTTTGCCATTGCTTCCCAATGATATTTAAATCAAAATCGTGTGGGTGTGTGGTGGGACAGGGGTGAATCTAAGTTACAAAATAAAGATTTTTTTAATGTTATGTAGAGCATTTCAAAACAAATACGAAAAAATCAAACGTTCTGAAACATTTCATTAAACATNATGTTATGTAGAGCATTTCAAAACAAATACGAAAAAATCAAACGTTCTGAAACATTTCATTAAACATTCTGCATTTCTTGGCTAAAACTTGAGGACACCTTTAACTTTTGTCTTCCAGTTTAAAAATATATTATATTTAGTGAACTATATAGTAGTTTTTAAAATGTTTTCATAAACTCTTTTAACTTTGTTTATTGTTTAAATGAGCTAATTTCCCTCCTCCACCGCTACACAATTATTAAGTGTATACTTTAAAATGCTGGATGAAACAATCTCAGAATAAAAGTCATATTATTTAGCTATCATGTAAAAAGGCCTTGGCAAAAAAATACAGTCAACAAAAATAACTTTATTAATAACACTTGTTGTGGGGTAGAGCTTAATTTACATCAAATTGCAGGTTGCAGTGGGCAGAACGTTCAACACACATAGAAGAAACCATAGCCGTATTCAAAGTATTGACTGACAACCTATTTATAAGAGACTAGTGGGAAGACCTAGACGCAGATGAAAGGATAATATTATAATAGACCGGAAGAAATAGGATGTGATGAGATGGACAGGATAAAACTAGCTCAAGATAGAGATAGGTGGCGTACTTTTATAGGTGGGGCAATGAACATTCGAGTTCCTAATGCCAGAGAGTAGGTAAGTACATATTTTATTTATTCTTTCAAGAAAAGCAAAAATTTAAATCAATCTGCATAAAAAAATCATTCTTGTATCAATATTCATTCAGGTAGAAAACATGTATATATATATATATATATATATAATTTGGCTCATGGAGTATAAATGAGAAAGGTATAATGTATAGTAAGTGTACCCAAATTTGCTTGGAAGGAGAGTATTTAATGTAAACAAAACACCTTCATTACATAGAGTGAGGACTTGAGACCAAACCTCCCCGTCATCAGAAGACCAGGCTAAATGATCTTAACAGTTAGATCACGTGCCCACCGTCACAGGCAGCATACAAACTAGACTCAGTTTTTGTGAAAACATATTTGTCAGTTAATTTGAAAATTAACGTTTAGCCTCTTTGCTCTGTCACTTAACATAAAGTGGTTTTCTCACCTGCATTTTCCAGGGACAGCATGAGAGGCGTGGCTCCGTTCTTCATGCCGTGCTTGTTCATCGCGTGACGTCACACGTGTGAAACCCACAGTGACACAACACCGGTTAATATCGCGGCCGGCTGGTTGCCTAACTCTCGTGAACAAATTCCTTCATCGGAATGACCTACCTCAAGTAAGAACTTGGAGTGAAACAGATCAAGCAGTCATCATATCTTAACAGTCAGTTAAAAGATAAGGATGGACCTAAAATAATTAAAATTCATCAAAATAGTTCTTGTCTTCGAAATAAAACCTTTTCGTAAACATTTTAAAGTTTTTCTAACCTTTAGTCTTGAGTGGTGTATAAATGTAGCACGTTCCAGGGAGTTTATATTTTAATCTTCTAAAAACTAAAAAAATGTAAAACACTTAACGTAATGTAATAATAATATTTAGCCCACATCTTACTACACTTGCGGGTTATACGCTTAAGTACTAATTATGCTAATGGGTTGGAATTCGGAAGGTTTAATATAGAGGAAGTGAACCCGCATTTGCGTGGAGGGATCATGGAAAACAATTTAAGAAAAACCATCCTCAGTTCACCCGACCGAGATTCGAACCTCGATCTCCCCGTCCTCAGCAGTCTAGCTCAGCATGAAACTAGCGCGCTATCTAACTACGCCAGCGAGGCTGGTGACGTAATGTAAAACACTGTTCTCAGTTACCAGTAAGAACTACAAATGGTTTCTAGAACAGAGATGTTCGAACCGCTGCGGTGGCCGCGTGGTCTAACGCACTACTCTTGCTGTAGACTAGACAACCGCTGCGGTGACCACGTGGTCTAACGCACTAACTCTTGCTGTAGACTAGACAACCGCTGCGGTGACCACGTGGTCTAAGGCACTACTCTTGCTGTAGACTAGACAATCGATGATGGGGAAATCCAGTGTCGAATCTCAATCGGGTGTACTTAGGGTGGATTTTCAAAAATTGGTTTTATACTCTCCCTCTAAGTAAATGCGGGTACACTTCCTATAAATATAACCTCCCTAATCCCTGAAGTCACTCTACGAGCCACTATACAAAAGGCGCAATGCAGTGTTTGCTGTTATGTAGCACTCAATAAGAGGAAATAGTCGGTTAGGAGGTTAGGCTAATCTCAAGTGGGTCCACTGCAAGTATATACACATTTTATTGTAATTAGATATATTAGTACAATTTTTATCTTGAGTTTCTTGCGATATAAGACCAGTAGGGGAAGGAAATGAAGGCAAGATATTATGTAGCTCACGACTAAGGCTAATAATCACAAAGTTTGCTTATAATTTGGCACTTCAAGAATCTTATTTCTAATATATATGACATTCTTATCTCTTTCTCCATTACACCTGTTCAGTAGTCCCTTTTTGTCACTCTCAAGACCACAGCGCACTGCTGGTCCCACAGGGAATCGAACCTGTAAATCCTCGGTGCAATAGCAAATACCCACCCACCGAACGAAGCGTAAAAAAATAAGCTGAGCCGTGGCTTCGACTATTTCATGGGGCTGCGTTTCCACGAAACAGAGGCAAGGAGGAGAATCACCAAATAGAATTGAGAATTTAGAGATCTCCCTCCATTTTGTGTGAGACGGAGCCAGATGTCGTACAATGATCACGGCATGGATTCCCAACACTGGGTTTAGTTTGGTTCGTGGCAGACGTCCACAAACACGGCCTTATTTAACAACTGGTTTGTTATTTTAAAATATGGTTCTCAACAACATCATATAACTGTAGAATTAAAATTTACTACTTGAGTATTTAGATTTTTTATGGAAATTATAATCTGATCAATTTTAAGAACGTTTGACGCGATATTTCGCGATTTCGTTAACAGAGTAAACGGTTATACATGATATGTATACATAACTAATGATGCCGTTCCCTTACGGGATAGGATAGAAACTATGCATCGAGTTCAGAAAACAACTCCGTACTTAATCCACCCTCATTAACTTTCTCCACACTTCCCTATCCTTGCATACTCCCTTCGCTTCAACAAAATCCATACGCCAAATCATACATACTCTTTTATTGTTTGAGCTCTTAATGTTTCTCTTTTCACACATTCGTCTACAACATTGAGCCACGTCTTAAATGGCCATGATCCACACACTCTAGCTTCATATATTTGTTTCGTCACTCGATCCACACTCATCCTCTCAACAAGATCAAACCAACGTAACATTTACCTATTGTCTTCCCTTTCAAACCACACTTCTTCAGCACCCGTTCATTACTGATTCTGTCCATACGAGTTTTTCCACATACATTTCTTAGATATCTCATTCCAACCACATTCATCTTGCTCTTGTGTTTCTCCTGACAAACCCACACTTCACATCCATACAACAAAATATATAAATATAGGCTTTCTTTAACAAATAATTCCGTTTTTAACATAACAGTCTATTGTGAGATATTTGAGGGTTATTTTAGTGTTTTTTAAGCTTCAGAAGTACCATAGTGTGAGAATATTGCTCTTCAAGTAGCTGACGTGACGGAGTAGATATTGAAGCAGCACTAAATACCCTGTGATGATTTTAAGTTGGCATCATTGTTCTAAAGTGTATTGGGAAGAATCACAATTACTTTTAAAAAAAACTCATACATGATCTTACTCTCGCACACTGATCCTGAAATATCTTTAAATATGTAATTCATGCACCACTCCTTACTACCCATTCATGCTTCCCACATTGAATCGAACAGATAGAATTTGGAAAGAATAATTTATATTATATATATATTTGCATGGAGAGAAAGTTTGAGAAAGCATTGAAGAAAAAAAACCTTTTAGCATGTGGAAGGGATTTGAACTGTGATCTTCCTGTCACCGGCAACACCATACCAGACGAAGATTACATCTTAGTCCACGTGCTCATTGATACACAGTATCATATCATCATTAAAATAAAACCTTCCAAATATGGCATCCACTAATATCTATCTCTGTGTAGGCTGCCTACAAACGTCTCTTAGCATTCCAGTCCACACAAGTTATTGAATCTTAATGGAAGAACTAGTTGAATGGCTCCTGGAGGTGTTAAAACCTTACCTCCTACGCACGCAGGGGCTCCAGAAACAAGGAGGGTTCTTAATTATCTAGTCGGGGATGGAGAAATGTTTGTTCAAGTGTGGGTGAAGTTGTTGGGTGAGCTTGAAGTATCGTCGTGCTATCCAAGCTACATTGTTTGTTCTATCCCCCCCCTCCCCCCCAACTAACCCTCTTCACCCACTTTACACCCTGCCCCGAAAGAAACCTCCCTGCAACCGTACTTTTTTTAGCACCACGTCTTACTACCCGTTCAGGTTATAAGCCTATGTACTAGTTACACTAATGGACTAGGGATTAGGAAGGCTCAATTGAGAGGAAATGCATCCGCATTAGCGTGGAGGGAGAGTGTAAAACAATTTAGGGAAAACCACCCTCCAGTGCACCCAACCGGGATCGAACCCCGATCTCCCCGTCTTCGACATTCTTGTTTAACACGAGAGTAGCGCGTTAGACCATGCGGCCACCGAAGCGGGTTGTACTAATGTTGTATATTTTTAGTGTCGGCGCGTGCTAATAGGGGCAGTGTCTACCTTACCTAACTGCTCGTCGGGGCTATCCATATATTATGTACTGTACATAAATGGGTAATGGTGGGGAAAGCCAGAATTGAGCAAAATGTACCCAGATTTGCTTGGATAGATAACGGGAAACCATTTAGGAAAATACATTCTTAATACACCACGTCGAGATTTGAAAATTGGCCTCCAGGTCTATTGTGAGAGTAACACCTTATACCATGCAACCACCAATATTGGTTTTCATACATTCATTCTATAGTAAATACATTAGCGTATAGCCAAACGGAGAGTTGTACGATAAAAAATAATTGACAAATATACATTTTTATTATTATTGGGAATCGAACCCAGGGTTGTTGTATCCAACTGATTTAAAGTAAGGATCTCCCAAATTATTGGGCGGAGGGCCACATTAGGATAATAAAATTGCTATCGATAAAGACACATACATTATTATATACATATATGTGTGTGTATGTACACAACTTATAACCATAATTAAACATGACTAGATATTGCAGTCAACATAACTACCCCCTCTCTCCCCAGATATAAAACGTTTCTCAGACCCTCCACTCAAATATATGTATCAAAATAATAGTAATAAGCATGGCCCGAAATTTGATGACCTAAATATGTTCAAAAAATGATCTTTAAAATGATCTAAAAGTTCTAAAAATAATTTCAAATTTATAAAAATATACATATAAAATGTTTAATAAAAACTCTTAATGAATGGACAGCGCTAAATCAAACCCGGGCTTTACAAATTGATAAAAAAAACATGCAACGAACAGGGTTTAGCAACAATACTCTTGTATTATGGTGATTTATAAATGTCTGCTTCATAAAAATGTATTGGACCTAGTTTGTAGTCAGTAGATTCAGGCCTAGTTTTCCAAAACTTAATGTTAGCTATACTCCAAATTCAACAATTCGTGAAACCCATTTGCAATAAAGTGATCTCAATAAAAATTAATGTGCACGTATCAAAGCAACTAAACTAAAATTGAATCTATAAAACGTCAAGTGTATGTTCTAATTAGGAACTACCACAGTGCTAGGATGGAACTAGAGCTAATTACTAAATCTCTCGGTCACGCACGAAACAATCCACCAGAGACGAGTGCCAACGCCCGTTCATGAATCTAAACGTACTTTGTGAATGTTGTTATAAGGAACATGTGTGACACCGGACATAACACGAGGGACAAGACGCTAATAACCTCATCATCCCTTGCATCACAACTACCACACATATACATATGCATTATCTGCATAATGTACAGGTAGAGCAGGTGAGGATATCTATCTCGTGGCCAAGTTCATAACAAAACTACATTATCACTAAAAGTTGATCTTGGAGTCGTTTAAATTTGCAAATATATCTAGTAACTACAAATAGTATTTGAGTGTGATCAAAATATTAGTGTTAAAAAAATTAAACAATTTAGTATGAAAGTTTTTATACACAGTAAACTGATCATATTTCAGATATGAAATTAATACCTCCCCGAGAAAAATTAAAAGTTTATATATATATATAAAACATACATAGTTACAGAATAGTATGTTTGTATATTTATGTACTGTACATACAGTATTTAAATAAATGGTTATTCATATAACAAAGTTAGATACACAACTAAACTAAATTAATTTTTTTCCTAAGAAAATACATACAGTAAAATGCGGTTAGCCATTTCGGATATGCCACGTTTCGGATATGAGAGTTCCGGATATGGGAGTTTTTATTATATTCTATATTTTTCCAGAAGGGTGGAGACACATATTTGAAGATTTATTTCAATGAATGAAAAGGTGTGGGTAGACAAACAAAACATCAAAAGTATAGAGTGGAGAAGCGATCTCAGGACCTTTGATAAGTTTTTAAGTTGATAGAGATATAAAATGGTTGCCGACCTCTACTGTAGAGGATATAGTTAAGGAAGATAAGCTTTTGATTAATTACCCGCATTTATGTTGAGGGTGAGTGGGAAAGATTTAAGGTAAAAATATCTCATAAGCCCCAGCTCGGACATCGAACCTTGGCCCATCCATAACCTGAATACCCGACAGTAGTGTTATATCCACATCAGTGGACATGCGAGCAAAGGAGTAAACCTTGTAGAGTTTAGTTTGTCGGTGACAAAGAGGAAAGGATCGAATCCTGCCGATTGCACCGGAAATTATTATTTAAATTTTATTAATCCAAATTTGTTCCCACCAATTTCCTCCTCAGGTCCACCCCTCGGAATAGATCGTTATAATATTGACGTTTAACGCACTAATCAAATATAAAAACATGTGCTTGGTTTATTAACAGCGCAAGGCATACATTTCAGTAGTCACATTTCACAGGGGTCGGGGGGCTGAATGTTGTTTCTCTTCTAGATTTATATAAGTTAGTTATATCTCCTGTGCTGATATAATAAGTCAGTTCAGAAAAGGCACGTTAAATACCACAAATAAATTAAAATTAAGTATATATTGCACATAATTTAGGATTTTTGCATATTATAGTTTTGTTTGGATAAGAAATTAATTATTTTATTAAAATAAATACATTCTCAGACGGTAACTTGCTCCTTTATATTATTTACCAAGGAAATCACGTGTATAATTTTAAAAATAAGTAGTAAACACGGAATTGTAAATCAAATATTTTATCTAAATATATCTAGTTTCTTGTTTTACGTTCTCTTTTATATTGATAAAGATTTTTTTCCATACATGGTATCCTTCAATATTAAATTATGTCGAATATTCGTATAGCTTGTACGAGTAGTGGTGCAAATATAATATATTTGCATACAACATTCAGCCCCCGGCCCCTGTGAAATGGGGAAATACATCCAATGATACATTTTTAGGTCATAGCAGGAATCAAACCCATGACCCTTAGCACTGTAGACAGACAAGCTATCGACGGAGCTAGGGTGTCATACAAAAAACTATCTAAATGAAGTTATATTCTTGTTGGTAACATTAGCTAGGATAATCCTAGGACAAGAATTAACGCAAATTACAGTTCTCTTTTTATTTAGTGATAGTTGCCATCATCCTTTCAGTACCATTTTATCTACTAAATTAAGCGTGAAAAATATTACCCGTGATTATGTTAAACCAGAGAAAGTTACTACCGTAGCTATTCTACTAGTTCGCTCTTTATTATAATTGTAATTAAACGCTTAAGTTGACACCAATCGTTTAAGTATGTATGAGACATTGTTAGTCTACTGCGGTTTTAATGTATTAAATGAATTCCAATATAGAGTTGTTAGTACAATGTTGAATTTTCATTAATTAAATATGTAATTAGATTTAATAGTTAAAAGTAAATTACTTAAATAAACCTGTCATCAAATGAAGGTTAACGTGGTTAAAAGGATGTGAATATTTTATAATTTTCTATTAATATCAAAACGAAATTATTGACACACATTTAATCAAACAATAATAGGAAATGTATTATTATTATTAGGCATGTGCGAAGCTTCGAAATGTCGCTTCGACTTCAACACCTTCAATAACCTTCTCATCTTCAAAACATTTCGAAGGGAGGATAAAGCTTCGATAAATTATTAATTGATTTGATATATCTCACTAAATATTACATATTTCAGGATATGATAACTTTAGAACGGCTACTAAACTGTTTGAGCACCGACTGGTAGTTAAATAACAACAGCCCTGACGTAAGCATGGATAAAAAACGATTAAGAATGAAAATATCTCGTATTCAGTCTCACCAACATTACTGTATTTTGTAAAAATAAAAACACCAGCCAAGTTGTAACACCATGAACTGACGGATTTTTTTTGTAGCATCACGTCTTACTACCCGTTCGTGTTATACGCTTAAACACTAATTACTTTAATGGATTAGGAATTGGGAAGCTTTAATTAGAGGAAGTGAACCTGCATTTGCATGGTGAGAGAGTGTAAAACCATTTAGGAAACATCACCCCCAGTTCACCCGCCCGAGATTCGAACCTCGGCAGTCTAGCTCAACTCGACTAGCGCGTTATCCAACTTCGCCACCGAGGCGGGTCTGACGCCAATGATCTCTATGATATAAAGGATGGCTGCAACTTTCAAGCTGTCGTCTGCACGCCCTTGTGTAATAGAGAAGGAAACTTTAGGGTATATATGGTACAATACAATGTGGCATTTTGACATAACTCGCTAATTTGTGTGAATATAAGAGATACATCAAGGTATTATTAGTTAAATGAAATAAAAGTGTTGATAAAGGTTTGAAGAGCATAACTAAGTTCGACACTCATGACTTGTTTATCAAATAAATTAATGTAGGCTAATGCAGTAATACTTCCTACAAGCCTTTAATCTAAATTCTCGTTCGAAGTTAAGCTTTCTACATATTTTTGTCATTCAAACAAATGTAATCAAGTTTTTAGCTACCGGTACCTTATTTTATCATAGTTATCGAACTGTCAATACCCGTAATTTTTTTTAAAGCAATATATAAGCTCAGTGCCAACTTTAAATATATTGTAATATATTATACTTCCTACAAATCTATAATCTAAATAATCGTTTGAACGTTAGCCTACTACACAAATTTTGTCATTAAAACAAATGTAATCATGTTTTAAGATACCTTATTTCATTATAATTATCGAACTTTCAATATAATATGGTTTCTGAAACTAATATACAAGCTAATAACCAACTTTAAATATATTGTAGTCTTGGCAGAATTTAAACAATATGGATTATAGCTAAATATTTTAATATATTAAATATGTCATTCTTATTTGTACAGTATTACCTGTGAAACTGAATTGTATAAACTTTAATTCTAATGTGTTTTCACCCAAATGTGATATTTAACTTCACTATTTTCAAACATTAACAGTGGTTTTATTCACCAGAGACATGATTTCGCAAAGAAACACCGAAAGAAACCGTTAAATCTGTTCCCTCACAATCAATCAGACGACAAACTTGAGTGTCACGCTTTGGTCCTTTGCAAGGTATTTATTTGTATCCAATCAGTATAGTATAAAGTTCACTGGTATGACATACATATACATATCTAATCAGGCCATTCCCTTATGGGGTTGGTCATAAACTGCACATATAGCTAAAAAAAACAAATCCGTACTTAATCCATCCTCACTATCTTTCTCCACACTTCCGTATCCTTGCATACTTCCTTCGCTTAAACAACATCCATACACCCAGTCACACATGCTCTTTTATTCTTAAAACTCTTAATATTTCTCTTTTTCACACATTCGTCTACAACATTAAGCCACGTCTTATATGGCCTACTCTTTCTTTCTTATCTACACGGTCAAACTTCATATATTTGCTTCGACATTCGATCCAAACTCATCCTTTCAACATGACCAAACCAACGCAACACTCTTCTTTCACCGTGACCTATTGAATTCCCTTTCAAACCACACTTCTCCAGCATCCATTAATTACTGATTCTGTCTATACGAACATTTCCACATACATTTCTTATATTATATCTCATTACAACCTCATTCCCTTTGGTCTTATGTTTCTCCTGACAAACCCACACTTCACATCCATAAAATAATGTTGACACAATTTATTATACTGACATATTTGCCTCTTTCAATACTACTTCATTCTTTAGAATAGTCCACATATATCCAACTACTCTACAATATGCATTTAATCCTCTGTCAATTTCAACATATATCCTTCTATTTTTACTGAATATTCTGCCCAGATACACAAAATCATTCACTTGTTCTAACAGATTTACATTTATACTAAGTTGACACTCATATTCTGATCAAAAACTATCACTTTAGTTTTGGAGACATTTATACAAAGATCCGTTCTGCCTGTCGCCACATTCAAACAATTTAATGCATTCTTCAAGTCACTTCCATTCTCAGCCATTAATATGGTATCATCTGCATATAACAGAATTCTCACATTCACTTGTACACCAACCACGTCCTTACAAGCACCCCCCTAAACATGAAACAACCATGAGGACATAACACAACCTCGTATAACAAACACCCTGCCCAATGCCAAACCGTTCGCTCAAAGCTACATCCACCCTAGCGCTCCTTTACCTCCATGACTATAACTGGTCCACACAACCCCTACTTGCCATGAAACCATAATGCACACCCTAAATATTGTCCGATTTTTTCCACGCACCTTCTCAACTAAAACGCTCCCAAAAACGTTGCCTGACATACTCAACAAACTAATAGCTCTATAATTCTTACATTCACTCTTACTGTCTTTGTCTTTGTACAAAGGAACCATGACAGTACGGTATCCCTATTGAATTATCTATGACAGATTTATTAATGCATTATTGATAGATAAGATTTTCCTATCTTCTTTAGTCTTGACTTTACTATTCATATCGCTGATACGGATAATGTTCCAGTGGGAAACGACAAAATAGTGTAATATACAACAATTACGTAATAAATACCGACAGTAAGAAATAAATTTGAATATGTCAGCATAAAATAATATGGTGTGTTTTGACATAAATGTATTCATAGTTGAGTTAGAAGTTAAAAGTAACGTTAAGTGACAGTTACAAAAATCCCATCTTCGACTTATCTTTGTATGTTTCAAGCCACACTTCGCATTTCACTAATTATTATATAACATAATTCACACACACATATATATACATATATATATATATATACATACACAACAAGAGTTTGACTTATTTGAGTGTTTTTTTTTTAATTTCGTGGCATTTCTAGAGAAGAAAACGTCATGTAAACTGCCACTTGGCTAATACGAGCAAAAATTTAATTTTTCAAAAATTCTAATAATACATATAATAATTTGAAAGCTCAATGTACCTACTCTTAAAAATTGATGTTGTATTAATAATTTTGGTGAAACATAGAATAAGAGAAGTATTGATGACGTGTAACAAGATAAGTACTGTAGGACGTGGAGTAGGAGAAGTCCTATGGGACGTGTAGCAGTAAGCCTAGACGGGTTACCAAACATCGGGAAACTGGTTGTTCCCAAAACTCGGGTGGGAAAAAATTATTACAGAAAAAAAGTTTCAATAAAAGGACCATTTATCAAGGTCACGTTTGTAGCCTATTTAATATTCATTAAGAATATTATTAATTTATTAAAAGTTATATCAACCTTATCTTGCATTAAGAAGACGGATACCCTAAACTTTAGTAGCTTTAATTTTACAACTATTTAGTAAACACAACTACCTAGTAAACACAACTACCTAGTAAATACAACTGAGCGTCCAAACCCCCAATGATTGATGGTTATATTTATCACTGAATATATTTAAGGTAGGAAAATATAGGTTTATCGCAAACTACTGAAAAAAGTGGCTTTTAAATAACAAATTATGCACACATTAAAGCTTCCTCACACTTATATGTATGAATACACGTATAATGCGTTAATTTTATTATTTGGAATGGAATTCATTTGCTTTAGTGTTATAGATTATAACAGTTGGTTAAACTTCCAGGAGCGATTTATGTGAGAGGCTTGGTAACTGAATAGTAAGAGGTAACCGGGCATATTGGCTTAGTTAAGAAAGATTTTTTGTTATTTTTGTGGCCAAGACTGTGGCTTATTTTAATTTATTCAGATTAGATCGAATATTTGACGTTTTACTGTAAAAGAAGAACTTAATAAAATTCCCGTCATGAACTTTTTTTATTTAAGAACATAATTATAATATAATTAGGATTTTATTTTACCTTACTCAATACGTGCTAGAAAAATACTATTTAGTTTTTATTTGGTAAATTTACTATTTAAAACTAAGTTAATATAACAATTATTTTGAGTGTACGTATTTTTTACTTTGAAAAATTCTACAAGAATAAATAATATAAAGTTATTGTTTGGACATATAAATGCAACAGATTCAGAATTTTTGTCCCTTTTCCCGATCCTAATAAAAAATATTTTTGACAACTACCACTATGTTTTAATTTAATTGGAACTATAAAATGTGATCCCTTTATGATCAAATTGCCAAATGCTTCTAGTTTTTTTGATCAATATTGTTTTGAATGAATGGGAATTAAAGGGAAGGTTTAATTTAGAATAATATCATAAATCTGAAAATAAATTTAAGTTTAAAGTGGAAAATTACTTTTAATTTTATCCTCATTTCCCGTCTCATTCCCGCGGGAAGTTATTCCCCACCTGAAGAAGTAAAAATGTTATTCCCGCACAGGCCTAAATAAATAATTTGGAACGTGGACCAATATAATTATTGTGGGACGTGGAACAAGACCTTAAGCCAATGGTTTCTAGCTTGGGGGTCACGACCCCGAAGTCAGGCTGGGTCGTAATTCTTATTAATGTTATAAGTCTATGTTTACTTTTTAAAGTGATCATGATGATTATAGGAAGATACAAAATTCAACTAAATATAATGTGAGCAGTTAAAATGATAAAAACTGTTAAGTCTCCGTTTGGGTTCCTTTTGCTATCCAAGTCTGATAGTTGCTTCTTTGACTTAGTTTCCTGTAGTAGTCTCGTGTTGGGTCAAGGGGTGATGCTGGCATAGCTTACAATATACCCAATGAGATCGTTGATTCTCTTTTGAGACATCTTAGTCGCTTTCGTATAATCATTATTTGAACAATTTATATTAATTAAATCAAGCACGTGGACTTAACGTCAAGGTCGTTTGGTATGTTGGCGGTGAGGTCAGGAATAAAATTACAAACGAGTGTAATGGTGGTGACTTTCACTAAGTGATTTCCCCATTCTCCCTCCATGCAAATATAGGTACATTTTACTCTAAATTCTATCTACCCCATAAATGTGATTAAATGCGGATAGCCTGGATGAGTTGTAAGACTCAGTGATAGAAAATAAAATCATAGAATATATTTAAACTACAATGCATTAGGTAACCTTGGCTCAAGAGGTCAGTGTTCGAATTCCGGAAGGGTGCATTGGGTAGATCTAAAAAAATATATTAATTTTCATTTTCTAAATATCACTCTTAGCTGATGCAGGTGTAGCTTCGAAGCTTCTATTCACATCCCTAACACTAACTCAACTCATTAATAATTCACATGTCGTACAGCGATTAAACCAATTTTTTTTAACTTATTCCCAAGTGTCGCGGAGAAAAGAGATTTACATCTGTAAACAATAATATTATGTCGAAATGGATTAATAAATAATGTATAAATATGATAAACAGTTTATATCAAATTGTATGAATTGAGTTTAAGATTTACTACAACAAGATAAAAAGCGAGAATGAAAAATATATAGTGATGAAAAGAAAGAACTAGAGATAAAACGAAAGAGAAAACAACAAAAAGATAAATAATGAGAGAGCGAACAAAAACTAGAGAAACGAAATATAGATAGAGAGAGAGATAGAATGAAATATTGATTGGGATTAAGGAAGGTCTTTCTATAAATGTCTCCAAAACTTTGGTAATGGCTTATGATAAGGCTGGATCAGGAAATGATTGTCAACTTAGAAAAATGTTAGAACAAGTGAATGAGTTTGTGTTTCTGGGCAGAATGTTCTGTAAAAATGGAAGGATAGATGGTGAAATCGATAGACGAGTGAATGCATCTCGGAGAATAATTGGATGTATGTGGACTATTGTTAACAATGTAGTCGTATCGAAAGAGGCAAAGATGGCGGTATATAAAATAGTGTGTTGTTAATGCTAACATTGTGTTATGGGTGTTAAGTGTGGGTTTGTCAGGAGAAACACAAGAGCAAGATGAATGTGGTTGGAATGAGATATTTAAGAAATGTATGTGGAAAGACTCGTATGGACAGAATCAGTAATGAACGGGTGCTGAAGGAGTGCGGATTGAAAGGGAATACAATAGGTAAATGTGAAAGAAGTGTCTTACGTTGGTTTGGGCATGTTGAGAGGAAGAGTGTGGATAGAGTGACGAAGCAAATATATGAAGGTAGAGTGTGGACATGGCCATATAAGACGTGGATAAATATTGTAAAAGAATGTGTGAAAAAGAGAAACATTAAGAGTTTTAAGAATAAAAAGGATGAATGACTTGAGTGTATGTTGTTGAAAAAAGGGAGTATGAAAGGATAGGGAAGTGTGGAGACAGTTAGTGAGGATGGATTATGTACCTAGTTTTTATTAGCAATATACACAGTTTCTTACCTATCCTTTAAGGGAACGGCGTGATTAGTTATATAATATAAATAGAGTGAGAGCGAGTTAAATATTTTAGTGTGTCCTCAAAATAGTCTATTATTATGTGTGCCGCGGTGTCTACTCTTCAATAAACTAAAACCACTTACTCAGCAAAGTTAATTATGTCATAACTAAAATACATTAATCAGCGAAGCATATAGCCTAAAGGAATAGATAGAACACCCAGACGTAGATATAAAAAACCAAGCATAGCGTAATATACTCGCCCCTCTGTAGAGCAAGATATCATCGTTCAACTACACTGAGTGCCACCTGTAGTTAGATATCAGCCTTCAACTACACTGAGTGCCACCTGTAGAGCTAGATATAAGCCTTCAACTACACTGAGTATCACCTGTAGAGTTAGATATTAGCCTTCAACTACACTGAGGGCCACCTGTAGAGTTAAATATCAGCCTTCAACTACACTGAGTGCCACCTGTAGAGTAAAATATAAGCCTTCAACTACACTGAATGCCACCAGTAGTTAGATATCAACCTTCAACTACACTGAGGGCCACCTGTAGAGTTAGATATCAGCCTTCAACTACACTGAGTATCACCTGTAGAGTTAGATATATAACCTTCAACTACACTGAGTGCCACCTGTAGAGTTAAATATCAGCCTTCAACTGCACTGAGTGCCACCTGTAGAATTAGATATCAGCCTTCAACTACACTGAGTGCCACCTGGAGTTAGATATCATCCTTCAACTACACTGAGTGCCACCTGTAGAGTTAGATATCAGCCTTCAACTACACTGAGTGCCACCTGAAGAGTTAGATATCACCCTTCAACTACACTGAGTACCAACCTGAAGAGTTAGATATCAGCCTTCTACTAGACTGAGTGCCACCTGTAGGGTTAGATATCAGCCTCAACTATACTGATTTACACCTGTATAACTAGATATAAGCCTTCAACTACACCGAGTGCCACCTGTATAACTAGATATCAGCCTTCAACTACACTGAGTGCCACCTGTAGAGTTAGATATCAGCCTTCAACTACATTGAGTACCACCTGTAAAGTTAGATATCATCCTTCAACTACACTGAGTGCCATCTGTAGAGTTAGATATCAGCCTTCAACAACACTGAGTGCCACCTGTAGTTAGATATCAGCCTTCAACAACACTGAGTGCCACCTGAAGAGTTAGATATCACCCCTCAACTATATTTATTTCCACCTGTATAACTAGATATAAGCCTTCAACTACACTTAGTGCCACCTGTATAACTAGATATCAGCCTTCAACTACACTGATTGCCACCTGTAGAGTTAGACATCAGCTTTCAACTACATTGAGTACCACCTGTAAAGTTAGATATCATCCTTCAACTACACTGAGTGCCACCTGTAGAGTTAGATATCAGCCTTCAACAACACTGAGTGCCACCTGTAGTTAGATATCAGCCTTCAACTACACTGAGTGCCACCAAGTAGGGTTAGATATCAGCCTCAACTATACTGATTTACACCTGTATAACTAGATATAAGCCTTCAACTACACTGAGTGCCACCTGTAGAACTATATATCAACCTTCAACTACACTGAGTGCCACCTGTAGAGTTAGATATCATCCTTCAACTACACTTAGTGCCACCTGTAGAGTTAAATATCAGCCTTCAACTACACTGAGTGTCACCTGTAGAGTTAGATATCAGCCTTCAACTACACTGAGTGCCACCTGTAGAGTTAGATATCAGCCTTCAACTACACTGAGTGCCACCTGTAGAGTTAGATATCAGCCTTCAACTACACTGAGTACTACCTGTAGAGTTAGATATCAGCCTTCAACTACACTGAGTACTACACTGTAGAGTTAAATATCAGCCTTCAACTACACTGAGTACCACCTGTAGAGTTAGATATCAGCCTTCAACTACACTGAGTACTACCTGTAGAGTTAGATATCAGCCTTCAACTACACTGAGTGCCACCTGTAGAGTTAGATATCAGCCTTCAACTACACTGAGTACCACCTGTAGAGTCAGAAGTACAACAACGTGCTTTAATTTTAGTGCATGTGATGAAAGTTCAATTCTGGACCGAGCTAAATTAGTGCCCCCCACGCCAAATCCAATCCTTTCGAATTATGGCACATCTAATTAAAATTAATTCTAATTTAACTTTCATGTATTGTGAGTTTGTCATTAATAGCGGATAAACCACATGGGATGGGGAGGGGTGAGGGATAAAGTGGGCTAAAGCACCAACTTAGTCTGATCTGGTTTACAACTGACAGAAAGGTGAGGGCTCAAATTCCGGGAGGGTGTATTGAGGGCTACTTTTCCGAACGATTTACCAATTTTCCTTAACCGAAAATGCGGGTACCTCACCAAAAGTAGCATTCTAGTCCAGATGGTTGATAGGACTTTGTAAAAAAACAATTCTGGTTTTAAGATGTAAATAGTTTAGACGTAATACAATCAGTTGGTGTCAAATTTTGCTCCAATATTATTTGTTTCTTGGACGTACGAACTGCACCACAACATATTAAGTCCTACCACTCACTAAGGCTGGTTCAGAACAAACAGCAGAGGTAAAGAGACACGTATCTCGACACGATTGACCACTATCACTAGGGCTGGTTCAGCAGAGGTAAAGAGACACGTAATCTCGACAAGATCGACCACTATCACTAAGGCTGGTTCAGCAGCGGTAAAGAGACACGTATCTTGACACGATTGACCCAGTGAGCCCCGTAGACCTGTCTACACTGCCTCGTCCAACAAGCAGCTTCTCTAGTTCGTGTATTACCTCGACCTCCTCTCTTCATTTCTATGGATGAACTCCTGTCACGAAGAGGGGCGCGGGGGGTGAGAGAAGAAAGGGTGGTTTTAGAGTCACGCGATTAAAGGGTGGAGTGGGAAAACAAAATAGAAACGAGTCACAAGAATAATCGAAGCCTTAGCAGCGCAAAGTTAGCTTAGGTCAAAGATGACTGACCTTAAGGTCTAGTTAATCGCCTCACCTCAGTCAAAGTAGATGGGGTTATCGGCACATTTCCAAAAATAGAAAAGGGTAGAAAGGGACATTTAAAAAAATAATTATATTGAAACTTATATATTGTTTCAGCAATTTTAAATAGTTTGTTTTCTTAATCCCGCATTTGTTAGCATCTATATTTAGATGGTAAATTGTTTGGGATATTTAAAAAATTATTATTTGGCTATCAAAATACTTGAGTATATTGCAAGATTATATTAATGGAAGGAAGCAATGTACAAGTACCTGCTATCCACATCCAGGAAACATGCTCTTTGGAGCTAGAACAAGTACCTGCTATCCTCATCTAGGAAACATGCTCTTTGGAGCTAGAGCAAGTACATGCTATCCTCATCTAGGAAACATGCTCTTTAGAGCGAGAACAAGTCAAGTCAACAATAAATACATTTGCTATTTGCCCGCAGTTGTGTTTCTGAAACACACATCAAAATCTATGTGTCGGATACTTCACTTGTAATGAATTCACGCTGGTGAACACGAGGACTGAATATTAGTCTCATCTAATCTAGATTGTCGGTGGTCGAGATTTGAATCCTGGAGAGGTGTTCGTCAATATACTCTTAGAACAATCTCAATTTATAACGCATGGTTATTTTAACAATTCTTAAAGCTACCTTCACAACTATTTTCATAGTTAATAATTTCAAACAAAGAGGTTGAGAGTAAATTATACACTGAAACTTCAGAAATGACTGAGGTTGTTAATATTTTTGACATAATAAACTAAATCCTGTAAATTCACAAGTGCAATCAATAATTGTTATGCTGGCTAATTTTTTAATTGGAAATCTATCTCAAGCTTTGCAAAGATATCTGCTCTTATATTTGTTTCGATTGCTATTATTATGATAATTTTTTTATAAATTACTCTGTATTTGAAAAATCATTGGCGTTCATTTTCACAAAAATTCTTAGTTGTTTAACTTTGCCGACCATATAATTTAATTAATCCATCTGTTAACTGTTAGAACTGTTAGGTTTTTTATTAAATCTATGGCCTTGAGATCTAATAGATGCGTCACAATGCAGGATAATAGTTGGACAGAATCACAGAATTCTTATTTTGAATTTAACAAATAGTTCTACAGCAGCTTCATTAAAGACCTCCTTCACGAACTCACCATCAGTGAAAGGTTTATTTCTTCTTATCCAGCAAATGAGACACTTTCAACAAAGCAGCAAACCGTTCCGCTAGAAGACAGAGATTACCTGAGAAAAGCGACATATTTACAGCAATGATATTTTTAAACAAGTCTAGGCTTCAAAAAAAAGTTTCAACCACGTCTTACTATCCATTTGGATTATACTAATATTTATATTAGTTGGGATAATGTGTTAAGGATAAGAAAATTATAGTTTAGAAATAATGTATATGCATTTGCATGAGATGAGAGTGGAAACCATTCAGGAAGAACCAATCCTAGTACACCCAATGGTGACTACATCCAATCACCAACAAACCAGACCAAAAGAGCTAAACATTTAGATCACGTGACCATTGGCTAGAGTTTGACCAAATTATCTTGCACAGGAGGGAACTATTTGTGTCTCAGAGAATGTAGTGTTGATAGAGTAGGTTAGAAATCATTTACAAAAAATGCTCAGGTCTTTAATGGTAGCACACTGGTCTAATTAGAGTTTTATTTGGTGCAAAGAGAAACATGAGATTTTAGAGCTCACTATACAAAGAATATTAAAGCAAATAACATATGAGTACTGAGCAGATTAAATATAGGTTACTGCTCAAAACTTAATTCTACATTTATTTGTGGATACACTAGAGTCATGATCATCTGGCCTAAAGTGGGGGCCCTCCAGGCCGGATAGCGAAAAAGCCGGATAATACGGAATCCTATTCTAAATCAGTTTCAGTTTGTGTTTGCCTCATGTAGTCACGCCTTGCGCACACCTCTCTTGGCACATATTCTGTTTCCAGCCGAATTAAAACAGTGCTGGTATCTACACCTCCATTGACACATCTTCTGTTTACAGCCAAATAAACAGTGCTGGTATCTACACCTCCCTTGACACATCTTCTGTTTCAAGGCCAAATTAAAACAGTGCTGCTATCTACACCTCCCTTGACACATCTTCTGTTTCCAGCCAAATTAAAACAGTGCTGGTATCTACACCTCCCTTGACACATCTTCTGTTTCCAGCCAAATTAAAACAGTGCTGCTATCTACACCTCCCTTGACACATCTTCTGT